>JAHWFP010116507.1:0-11677 GCA_023313725.1 Lithobius niger | reverse complement strand
ACCGGGTAGTAAGGGTCTAATGCTTAGCAGTGTCTTACTGGCCAAATTTGACACCTAGACCCTTACAGTCAAAGCTTGTCCGTGTTCCTTACAGGTTTTGACTTTTAGACCCTTACTTTTAATTTTTAACGATACGTTTTTGTTTATTAATCCGTGTTACTTTGAGAATTGTAATAAATAGGTGCGGTGGTGGATGAGGGGTGGGGTATGTGTGACACCTTTATAATTAATTTGTTGTTTGTTTTGTTGCGCCGCCTTTAAGCCCCGTAAATTGCTATGGCCCTTACTAACCTGGCTGTCGCAAGTGTTAACAATAGAAACAAATCCTTTAATCTTCAGTCTATGTCTTGCAGCTGGCGTTTGCTAAATGGCATTGTTGCATAATAACAATGTTTAAAACAATGAAAAACAATCAATCTGGTCGTTTAGAGCTCCGTAACACCTGAACCACTTGACCAAATAGAAAAGGCCTTATGGAAAGGGCACATCTACGGAGCAATACCTGTAAAATGAGCTAAGAACCAGCTTTACAGGACAAATAGTTTGACCTGTAGAGAGGACAGACGAAAGTATCCCCAGAACAACAACAACAAGAAGAAGCAGAACAAGAAGTTGTCTATTTGGCCCCTCTCTGTATCTCGGGTTTGGTTGGACTGAATTTCACAAATTTTGGACTGTAGACAGGCCTTGACTAGTCAAGGCTAGATTCCAAATTTGGTTTAAATTTTTTAAATTTTGACGGAGTTTTTAAGCTCTCAAAGTTGAAAGTTTAACACAGAGATCCTAGGTCGACCCTTACTAACACTGGCTATCGCCAGTGTTAATAGTAACCATTGTCCTTAAAACATTCCATTAAGGTCATCGTGATGATAGCTTTTATCCATGCGCATTAGACTGTCATTGTGTCATATATCAAAGATGCTGAGAAGGCACACCCAATGCCAACACGAATGGTAAGAAACACGTAGGCAAATGCCAAAGAAATTGTAATTTTCGGTCGCATTCATCACTTTTGGGTCTTGGTCGCATATAGAGCAGCGTCATGTGACGTCATACTGCCTACAAGAGAGATACCTGCAAGGGGCACTAGATTGAAATGGTGGGTTAAACAACGGCACTTCTAGTCAAGCCAGTACTTAGAGAGTCGATTTCGTAGGCTTAAACAACCGTTGTTTGATCCAATCCTTTATGCTACGAGGGTTGTAATCGGAAAATAAAGATTAGGCCTACACTTGCTTAAAAATGTCAGCAACTGCCAACAAATCGACAAAATTCGCACGTTTTAGGCCTAAGAAATCCTGTCTAACAGCATTGGCTTCAGTAAGACGCTCTTCTTTTCCCCCACCAGTGCACCTTGCAGCTATCCCAGTTACTGGCTCAACCATAGAGTTATATACAATAATACTACGTCGTGTCACTGCCCTATACAACACAAACGAGTACGAAATACTCTAAAATTAAAAAACAAAGCGTTTAGGGTTGCATTACTGACCAACGAGGATGGAGAACGTTTCGGCAACGTTCGTTATTTCATGGAAACGGTTGTACTTTTAAAGGGAGATTGCCACCAAATGACAAACTGCTGCATCTACAACCATTTGCCCCTATCTGGTTCCGTCTAACCCTTACTTTCTAAAAGGCAAAGGAACACACAAATAAATTTCTTTTTAACGCAACTAATAATCCACGTGGCTCCTTAATCATTGCGTGTAAAATTGTTGCGCCCATGTGAACCAGGAAGCAAGTGGTAAATTTAAGCCTAACGACATATGAACGGGAACTTTTTCTGTATATCGACCGTTTTGAAATGCAGATTTTGAACCGCTAGACGGGCTCCACCTAGTGACAGTGGTCAACATAGCATTAGCTGGCCCATGGCCACTAAACTAACTGTCCCGCTCTACAACGATATTAGGGGGGTAGACAAAATGGCCGCCACGTCTGGTTCATTTCGTCGAGGTCTGTTCTTCGAGGTAGCTAGCCTACTTTGTACGGTGCGACGCGACATCTATTGGCAGTTTTCGAAATAATAATGTAATTTTTTACGTAGACTTTGGTGGCAAATTTTTTATTATTTGTAAAAGCATTTTTAAATGGTGTTTAAAAATATCACTCAGCCACCGTTAAGCTATTTCATTGCGTTTGCAAAAAAAAAAGCAACACCGTTGGCAGTTTGTACGGAGGGTGTCGCCCTCGGTTGACAAAATGCGGCAACTCAATCGCATCAGCGGCACTTTCGGCGGCCATATTGCCAACCCAGTCTCGTAACGCTATTTTTCATTCAAGATTCGGCCAGTACTGTAGATAGCTCTGGTGGTCCTTCACTGCCTGCCTAAGATCATGTTGCTTATGGACGCCATTTTCGGTCTGCGAAACTACAATGTTAGGGGACCGATTTTCCAAGGGAAGGTAGGTGTGTGTGTGTGGGAGGGAGGAGGAGGAGCACTTGTGTATATCATAATTTTCGGTTGACTGCAAAAAGGTATTAGTTTATGCCATCATCTGCTTGTTACCCACTTAAGTTTTCTTTAGCCACAGAAAGTATGCATACATGAAAGTGTCAGAAAGTAAGTTTACCACACAATTTATTTACTTATTTTATTTTATGAAGTCTTGTAAAGGAGGTTTAGAAAGAATTGTTAATATTGTAGTATCAAGTCTTGTCGCTGTGGAATCCAGAAGCATTGCACAGTGGAAATGAAAATAATGCAGGGTGGCTTACTCATAAGGCACCAGAATTCCATGAATACTAAAATTACTTTGAAAACTGTAAGTGTACAAACTGGCCAAACCCAGTTTCCTATCTTTTCTTGACTAACAGTATTGCCAAGATAAATACAGATGCTAACCTATTTACGTTGCCTTTTGGACTTATATGTCAGACTGCTTGAGCGGGGATTCGAACCCACGACCCTTGAAACCAAAGGCGGAGGTCCTACCGCTGAGCCAGACTGACACGGCCTGACACGACGATTGGAAAGTGTTTGTTTATATGTATACATGCACGTGTTAAATGCTGCCTATGGACGTTTCCTTTTAGGGCCGTGTCAGTCTGGCTCAGCGGTAGGACCTCCGCCTTTGGTTTCAAAGGTCGTGGGTTCGAATCCCCGCTCAGGCAGTCTGACATATAAGTCCAAAATGCAACGTAAATAGGTTTGCATCTGTATTTATTTCACTTGTGAGCCTTTGGCTTTCCCGTCTTAAAGTTTGCCAAGATATTATAATCTACAAACATTTGTATACATCGCCCCAAAACCAACTACTAACTTTGTAGGATTAGAGGAAAGACGGGGTCAATACAGGTGGCCTCATCCCCCCCGCGCCCCAACCTTGTTAAAAATTTTTATTATTTTTGGCTTTTAAATTCATGAAAACCCCAATTGGAAAACCTACGCAAATCCCTCAGTGGGCATTTTTTAACAGAAATAAGGTAGTACGGTAAGGTTAAATGTGTGCATAGTCATATTAATATGTGACAATACGGTGTAATTTTGAAAGGTGTAAGTGATGGGGATTACAAATGCGTCAAAACAAGGTTTTGCTATATCATCTTTACTAAATTAGATTACAGGTGTCTAGATATTATTGCCTAAAACTGGTTAGTAATATTACGTGGGTTATGATAGGGGCAATTAAATACCCCCCCCCCTCATCCCCAAGAAATCAATTACTAACATTGTGAGGGTTAGTGGACCCTACCTTTGTTTAATAGTATGCTTTTGATTTGGATCCATACTATCGTTCAAGCTTTTCACGCAAATTTAATTTTTTATTTATATGGCGGGACCCCCCCCTCCCCAACGAAGGAAGAGGACATGACCATGCTACCATAGCTATTTGTTTCCAGTTACCCTTCATTTGCATCCATACCATCTCTCATACTTTCTACACAAAGTGTGGACTTAAGCATTTTTTTCATGGGATTTCCTTCTGGCTGAATAGAAGATGATTTTTAGATTTTTGTTCACAATAGTGTATTATTACTACCACAGCTAAAATTCTGGCATGAAATAACGGAGAACGCAATGGTGAACATGATCGTATTTTTATAATTTTTCTTTCGTTCATTGTTTAAAGCCAAAAAATAGCTGAAGTAGCAAAATAATCCAACTTCGACTGAATTTAGTTGAAATCTGTATGCCCGTACGTAAACTACTTCTTTCTGATTTCGAACAAAAACGTATGGCTTATTACGAACAACTCCTTTTGCAATCCGTAATTGCGTTGCCTTAACTTCCTTAAACAGTTGTTACAAGTTTAGAAGTGAATTCCATTGCGAAGAAATACGGTGCCTAAACAGCTGCCAATGTTATTACAATGGGATATTTTTCCTCCTATTCCAGTTAACACACTTCCCACGAGATTGAACCATGAACCAGGGAAAGTGATTTAAGGCAAATATCCGGTGTTGGTCCTGGGCTATAAGTTAAGGTATTCTGGAAATTAAACTCGCCATAATTGCTGCCTAATTTTCCAAACGCATGCCCCCTTGCAAAGTAATGATACCATTCCGTCAAGATTGTCTCAAGAAGCTCATCTCAGTGGCAATCATTATTAACATCCGAAAATCATACAAAGTAGCTGGTCCCCATTACTGTGTCGCCCGCCAAAATTCGACAACGTTAACGTCCGTCCTATCCAGACAAAATATATATAAGCATGATGACAACTGGCCACTTGTAACTTTCACAGCTAATGTAGCGGCAGCTTTCATGCGTTTGAGCGAAAATAAAAATGCGAAAGAGAAGGCTGAACTTCTTTTTTGATCGGGAGACTTTGGTCGCCTAAAGCTTGCAGCACACTACTCCGTTCCGTCACGTTGTGTCACAGGCCGTCAAATTTCTGTTTGGAATAAAAGCATGTCAATTAGAGCAACCGCGTCTACTGCTCTGTCCCGTTCCGTGACGACCTGTTGGCTACCGGACGGGATTGTCGAGGCAGAATCCTTTTAGCCAAAACTGGGCTCATCGGAGAAGTGTATGCACCTGAAGTGTATGCATCTGAAGTGTATGCACCTGCCGTCAGTCAACGGCCGTTGTCGTCCGTCACACGCCAGCGCACAGTGCCTTTTTCCTATTAAATACATATGCGAACCTATTTCAGTTACCTTCTGGACCTAATGTCATCATGCCCGAGCATAAAGAATTAATGCCTAATTTTACCAAGACTTTCTATTTTTTTTTTGTTAAAGATTTTTTTTTTAATAATTTTGACGAGCCTTATGTCAGCCGAAGCAATTAATGCTTGTATGGTCGAACTGGCTCAATTTTGAACATTACCAGATTTTTTTTAGAGAAGAAGAAATCTGGTAAAGGGAGGTGCCAGCCCGGAGATTCGTTCCGGGAAACCTCCGATCATCGTCGGGGCCGAAAGATTGTCCAGAATTAGCCAGAATACATCCCATAGCCGCTGAAGGAACATGGTAACCTATCACGCTACCCTGGCCGGCAGTCCTGGCGGGGACTTTGCCAAGGTTCCCTTTCCAGGGTTCGACCAGATCCGCAATCCTTCAGCAACCAGGCTGAGCTCTCTCACCGCTCTGCCACCATGACCACTAACCTACTTAAGGTCACTACAAGTCCGTCTTCATTTGCATTGTTAATTTGGGCGCGATCAAATTTAAAAGCTCAGCAGAGCCGACTGAAACGGATAGCGAGGGAAACAATGTGTGCTGGACCATTCGTTGCCTTCAGTCGTCGGAACGGGACGGACCAGAACACAACGGAGTAGTGGGCTACAAGCTTGTCAGCATAAAAATGTCACCAATACTGTCAGCTTAACGTTTTCTTTTTGAAATTAAGGTATCAAAAACGTTGATATTTACATAATTACTAGTGGCAACCTAACTTCACGAAACTAATTTCTTCCGTATTGTGAATAAAACTGGATATTTGTAGCTAGCTGTAATTTAACAGTGGAACTTGCCTTTTGCTGGTCTGAGAGTTAGGGGACAGGTAAATTCAGAGTTACCAATCAATCTCATAGTCCAGTTGCCAAATGCTGATTTTTGGCCTACCTAAAACTAACTGTCTGCACAAGATGTTTTTGCGCAGAGATGTTGTACAATATTTCCCTACTTAAAATCATAATGATGCCACCTTGGCACCCTTGGGGAATTTAAGATGGCGTCCAAAAACAGCAACAAAAAACTGTTTTTTGCTTCTAGCATCTAACCCGTCCAACCGATTGAAAATTAACCGTTTACCAATTATGTTTAGAATAAAACTTCCTTCAAAAAATGTTTTATTCATATTTTTGGTAAAATTAATCCTTCTTGTTATTGAAATTTGTTATTCAAGTTATTTTAGGCCGTTTACGCATGTTGCATACGCATGTTGCATGTTTACGCAGTGCATAATGTATGTTACAATTCCAGACTTTAAACAGTTGCAGCACCCCTGCTAATTCGGAAAATGGACGAGATTAGGCTTAGATGAAAGATGAAGATGTATATTTTCCAACAAGGGCAATTAAAACGATTTATATTAATTAGGAGCTATGCTACGGCAGTTTACCTACATTGTAGCGCTGTGCTTTTTGCTCTATTTTTACTAGTTTTTTTTGTTTTGTTTTTTCCATTATACAAATTTCCTGTTAGACGACTTTCCATTATACTGTTATACGGTATACGTTCTTCCAATTATGCGATTTTCCAGTTAGACGATTATCCCTCGCCTCAGTTACTTTCGAAATTGATAATTAGAAATTATTCATCCCCTTTTCGTCCACTAGTCCCAATTTCAGTCAGGAGGCCCCCAAACCATCCCCATCTTATTAATCCCCATCTCATTAGTTGCTTTGTAGCAGATTAGGCAGTGGCAGGCGAATCTCTTAACCATCTAAGTCCTTAACAATAAACATTATAGCCCTAACACTACTTGCAATTCTTTCATAAGTAATAATTCCGCCCGTAATTCAGCCCTTGACGCTATAGACGACGTCCACCAGAACAAAAAAAGACAACTGGCAGCAAAATAATAATAAAACACATTTATCAACGAATATACATGAAAGCAATAAACGAATAAGAACTATTTATGCGGGGTTGGGGGGGGGACGCATTATTCTTCTAAACGGCAAAAAATAACAGTTCGAAGCGCTATCCTCAGCCTCATAGTTGAGAAGCACAGAGACCTTAACTAATTCCTAAGTCCAGGTATGATAGGGCAATGAGGGCAATGAGGACATCATTCAGGTCAATGAGAGAAGTGCTTTGACAATACATGCTATACGGACCAAGCACGAAGTAGATTGGGAAAAGAGTGCCATATTAGATAAAACGCATGAGTTATGGTGTAGGCGGCTGTATGAAGGGATATGGATTAAGGTACTGGACAACAGGGTATTCGGACAACAGAACTAAGGAGGGCAACAGAGGACTGGATAAAATGGGTGAATGGAAAGAAGTGTGGCAGTGAGATGATGTTAAGTGGTTGACTAGTGTAGGGTTATTATTATTTTTTGTGTTGTTGTTGTTTTTGCTGCTCGGGGGTTGTGTTTATGGTTTATTATTAGTGTTCACTTGCTTTATTGTATTATTTATTGGAATTATTTCATAATTTAATTGTTTATTATTTGTTCTTCCTTTGGTTAATTTTATTATTCGTTGTATTTGTTTCACAATTTTAATTCTGTGCGGTTTATAATTGTAAATTTGTTAGTTAATTTGTAGAATTATTTAGTTAACGACTTAATTTGTTTAAGTTATTGATTAATTTTGCACTTTATGGAGTGCCCTTGTTTCGTTAATTCAGTTTACCAGTACCGTAAGGTATTCTTATTAATTAATTTATTAATTTATTTATTATTTATTTATAGGTATATAGTTTTATTTATTTATTAATTATTTAATTTTTGGGAATATTTACTTGTTTGGATTTTTATTTATTTGGCTGCCTGTGGGGTTGTACAGTTTGACCTTGTTGCACCAGATGTGAAGAGAATGTTAGTGTGTGTGGGGTGCTTGGCTGCTGGGGAGGCTGCTCTGCATGGTTTATCAGTTGCTTAGCAACAGTGGGAGAAGCTAGGTTTGAACTTGAGTGTGTTAGCAGTTGAGAATGCTCAGTAAGACTGGTCGAAAGCTCCTGTTGTGGTCTTTATTTTATACTGTGATTAGACTAGGTTTTTAGTTTCATGGGTTCACAGTGACTTTGTTAACAAGCTACTGAATCAAGAATGATGAGTTGCCAGCGATGGAACATTTATAACAAATTTTTCTAACCTCATTTTACGATCTTCAATTCTGGAACAGTGACATACAGGTATACTTTTTTGAATTTGGAAGCTTACATCATTACGATTTTGACTTGACAAGAGTAATGAACATTATTATATACAGGGTGGTCCATAAAAAACACAAAAAAAAAACAGATTTTTTTTTTTTTTTAGAAAGAGAGTTTTTGAAAAAAGTGTAAATAAGGTCCACTTTTTTGGATCCAAAATTTAATCATGATTCCGAAAAAGTGCGTCCTATTTTTCGAATTTTTACTTTCGGTCAGTGTAGCCACGATGCATTAAGCTGACTACCTCGGCATGTTTCCAAGTCAAATTCGGTCAAACAAATGCACAATATATAACCCGAATTTGAAAATAGAACATGCGAAGTTGAGTCGAATGAAGTGGTTCACCCTTTTTCAGGCCCGAAGGGGCATGATAAAAATTTAATTTGTTCTCAAAAATTCGAAAAATAGGACCTACTTTTAATCACGATTGAATTCAGGATACAGAAAAGTGGTTCCTTTTTGTACTTTTTTTTTCAAAATCTCTGTTTCAAAAACTTAGAAAAAAGTATGGACTTGGAAAAATTTTAGCTGTTTTATGGCCCACCCTGTACAAAATTTCCCAGTTATCGATAAAAGGGTTAAGTTTTTTTCAATCCCTTCCTGTGAATCGTGATTTGCCGTTACGTTATGGTATAAAATGGACGACTGATCTGCTGACTGATTTCGTCTCTGTTTTTTTTACCGTTTTCTTAATATTTTTGAATTTTTTTATTTGTAAGTTGTACCCCTCAACTAAAATTTTTGTAGAGTATCTAAGCTCATGTGTGTCATTTGTGTTGCTTAGGTAATCAAGACCCAAACGCGGTGAATGTGGGCGAAAATTAAAATCTGCTTTTTGCACCTGCTAATGGATTTATTGCTAGGGGGCATACAGGTTTGAATATTGCTGCCCAGCAAAATAATTTTACTTCAATGTGAGAAATTTGTATCGTCCAGCTATTTCGGTTCTCAATTCAGATAGGGCACTTGGCGAACTTCCCCGCTATAAAAAAAGGACGGCTCAGCAACTTACTACAATGGAAACTTGGAAGTTGAGATATTCTCATACTGTTAGTCTAAAGTTTCCCTATTTTTTAATTTATTCCTTGTTATCTCTTTAAGGAAAAAAGCTAAGCTGTACCTTCAACCCCCTCCCCCCTCCCACCCAACCAACTACACACACAAGAAAAAAATCCTGTACTGTAATACTCCGTTTGGTTTTATTTCAATAAATCATACCCAATAATCTGAAGAACGGGCGGGGGGGGGGGGGCGTTAGATGGTATTAAAATGATGTGGGAAGCTAGTTGTTGTTGTTTTTAATTTTATTTAATGGTAATGCAAGCTTTTCCGTTAATTAGTTTTACTCAGAAACATTTTTTTTAGTGTTGCCTTTATCAGATTTTAGGAAAAGCATTGTGGGAAGGGTTTTGAAACTGTCTTGTATTAAATGTGAGACATGTGTTGTAGGTAAGCATACTCTGCCAAAAGGTCCTTTATAATTTTTTTAGTACTTAACAATAATTAAGGTGGTAATAAACTTGAAAGTAAGGATTGTAGTCTTTTAAATTTTCTAAACATCAAAGGCTAGTTTGCGTATGCAAACTTGCAGCATGAGGCAATTACTGGCAATTTTATTTCTGTAATCTCCCAAATCTCCCCTCAACGGATAGTACACAGTCTACTGCCAACAGCTTCATATGGCCGCCATTTTGTTTCATATGAGATGACGTTTGTGTTACTAAAATGGGCTCTCCCAACAAATATGAAGGACAATTTTCAACTTTAAAAGTGGTTAAGATGCCATTTGCTGGCCATTCATTGCCTGCCTGAGATCGTGTAAGCCTGTGTACGCCATTTTCAGCCTGCGAAAACTATAGTGTTAGGGGACCGATTTTACAAGGGGAGATAGCTGTGTGTTTGGGGGGGGGGGGAGGGGGAGTAGGGGCACTTGTGCATATAATTATTTTTGGTATCCTGCAAAGTGGTATTAGTTTATACCATCGATTTGCTTGCTACCCACTGAAGTGTTGTTTAGCCACAGAAGGATACATGTAAACAAGTAAAGTAAGTAAGTAAGTTGGAAAGTAAATTTACCACAGAATTCATTTACGTATTTTATTTTATGAAGTGTTGGAAAGGAGACTTAAACAAAATTGTTAATATTGAAGTATCGACATTTGTCACTGTGCAATCTAGATGTATTGCATAGAGGAATTGAAAATAATGCAGGGTGTCTTACTGATAAAGCACCAGGATTCCATGAATACTAAATTGCTTTGAAAACTGCAACTGTACAAACGGGCATAACCCACTTGATGTTGAATGTGGTTGTTGAGGTTAAAAGCTATACGCCCTGCTCCTGACAGCAAGATTACACCACACAGTCACAAAAATCACAAATGCATTTAATTTTCAAGGGATTGTTCTCCCCCCTGGTCACAATAACCCAGTTTGCTATCGTTCCTTGACTAACAGTTGCCAAGATGTTATAGGCTACTAACATTGTGTACATTGCCCCAAAACTTAGTATTAACTTTGTAGGGTTAGAGGAAAAACGGGCGCAATACAGCGGCCTCATTCCCCTCCCCCAATCAAGAATCAAGACCCAACATTGTTAAAAAACTGTATTATTTTTGGTTTTTAATTTCATGGAAACCCCGAATTGGAAAACCTACGGAAATCCCTCAGTTGGCATTTTTTAACAGAATTAAGGTAGTATTGTGAGGTTAAATTTGTGTAATCATATTAAAATGTGACAATAAGATTTAATTTTAAGGTCGTTTTGCTATATCATCTTTACTAAATTAGATTACAGGTGCCTAGATATTATTGCCTAAAACTAGTAAAATTACTCAGATTAGTTGAAATAGGAAATGCACCCCCCACCCCAGAAATCGACTACTAACATTGTGAGGTTTAGTGGACCCTACCTTTGTTTAATATTATGCTTTTGATTTACAGCCGTAGCAACTTTCAAACTTTTCACGCAAAGTGAACAAGTTTTTTTTTATTTGGGGGGTTACCCCCTCCCCCCACGGGGGAAAGAGGGTATGACCCTGCTACCACAGCTATATATTTCCAGTTACCCATCATGTGCATCCATACCATCTTTCATACTTTCCAGACAAAATTTGGACTTTTTTCATGAGATTTCCTTCTGACTGAATCAAAGATGATTTTTTTTTTGACAATTGCGTATTACTAATGCAGATAAAATTCTGGCATGAAATAACAGACAACGCAATGGCGAACATGATGGTAATTTTACATTTTTTATTTCCTTCATTGTTTAAAGCAAAAAAATTGCTGAAGTAGTAAAATAATCCAACTTCGACTGAATTTAGTTGAAATTTCTAATTGAATGTAATGAATGAATGTAATGAATGAATGAATGAATGAATGAATGCATGAAT
>JAHWFP010116468.1:0-10636 GCA_023313725.1 Lithobius niger | reverse complement strand
CCCCCCCCCCTCAACAAACGAACAAATGTTGTCCCATTTGGACCCCCTGACTCGTGAATGTTGGGCCCCCTTTTTCCTGGGCCGGGTTACCTAGCACCCCTTTGTCTCACCCCTTACTTATTGCGTGAGTGTTTAGTTTATAGGCCTACTCACGTACCGACTATATATCTATACCATGAGCAATAGCTGTTTGCCGTGACGTCACCATGAGTTAGCCAATGACGAACGAGAACAACGGCTGTTTGGCCGTCTGATTGGACTAGCCCAGTCACGTGATATGCACTTAACAGCAAACAGCCATGGCGCGTGGTATAATATCCTTCTTTTCACCAGCTTGGTTATCAAATTTCATGGACTTCAGACATACCTTATTTGATTCTTTACTTAATCGCGTGATCCTTTCACTTTATTTCCTGGACGTATCCCGTTTTATCATATGGGCAGAAATTAACGCTTTACATTTCTACATGGGGGGTGCAGACGAGAAAATAATGGAGAGGAAGGGTGGGGGGTATTGTCCAACCTTGCCCTCCTGTGGCGTCGTCAATGGCAACCGGGGAGGGGGCAGGGTTTTTTCCGTGGTCACGTGTTCTTTTTTTTTTTTAATAACTCCGAAACTATTCGTCCGATTTTTATGGGGTTTGATTGAGGTTTTCGTGAAAAACCCAAACCTAAACTTGAAAACCCCCAAACCGACCCATTTTCTAAATTCGTACCTCCAGTGTTCCTACACGCAGAGTGTGACGCACTCAGGGAGTAGACGATTGAATCCAAGAATAATCTCAAACCCAATTTACTCCTTACTGCATAGCTAGGGGACTATGCACTGAGAACACATATTAGGCATAAAACACAAGTTTAGGAGCTTGGTCTTATCCTGAGCTGAGTCCAGGGAGACAACCTTTCGAGTTGTCTGCCCCACACCAAGTGCCTTCCCATGGTCCCTGCCCTCGTATTTATGCGTGGGCCAGAACAATAGAAGTCGCCTGAGGCATTACGTTGCGTAACCGCTAACAGGTTGGAGCCGGCTCTGACTGGTTTTGAACAATAGAGTAGCCTCGTTCCCGGCTGTTGGCGTTCGGCCAAGTTCCGGTGTAGACGGAAGTTGACAGGACGCCAAGCAGCTCATGTAACTGCAAGGTGCACCATGTGCATTCACACGAGGTGCGCCCTGCTATTCGTAAATAGCGTGTTACAAGCAAATATTCCAGTTTTTCAATGAAAGCTGCAAGAAAAGTTTTGTCATAAGATCCGTTAAATTCTTCTACTGTAATCGCCTGAATTTTGGGCAAATGAATTCCAAGATATGTTGAATTTTTAGCGTTTGCATTAACATTCGCTTTTAAACTCAACTGATTACTGGAATTATTACTGTTAACACTAGCTAAAACAAAGATTTGCATAATGTCAAGCAACAAATTCATTTTCCTTTCCGTAATATCAATCGGTTGAATAGAATTATCAATAAGGTTAGTCATAGAAGTTGACGCATTCACTGGATTATTAATCCTAATTTTAGGAATTGTACCTGTAAAAACTGGATCACTATCTAACTTATTCTACCTGACCTAAATTTTCTGAGTTGTTCTAACGGAATTCGAACACTTTCACGCTCACCAAATTCGTTCATAAAATACACTGTTTCCACATTTTCACTTTGCTGCGAAGTATGCACGAAAACTGGATTTTCTTAACGATCTTCGGGATTTCCAGGATCATGACGATCTTCATTACTGGAACTAACACTGTTCGCACCGCTCGTTACGATGTGACCATCAAGTTTGCCTTGCACTCGCGTTGTTTGCTGCGGATTTTCACGAAATTGTTCATCTAACTGTTGTCGTACACGTTCACGCAATTCTTCTTCACTTCTACGACGTTGAAGTACAGCTTAACGTTGCGCTGAGGTTAAAAAACCACGACCCAAACTAGGTGAAAACATGTCACTAGGCAATTCAAACTCATTCCGAACATTTGTATCCATAATCGGGATTTTTCCAATAATATTGGGATTTAACACTGGTTTAACAAGATTAGGATTACTCCTAGACATTAACTTGTTGAAGAATAATTTTTAGAAGTTCACCGACCTCTTCTGGTTTCCTGTTCTGTTATCCAAAAGAAAATGAATAAACACCAAAATAAAAGCTGGGCTAAAACGATGAAAATAAAAACAAGCGAACACTGTTCTTCTCTAAAGTTGGAAATTTTTTAACTCTTGCTAAGCTAGTAGAAAATAGAACACTGGGCTTGTCGAAGCATAAGAAGCTGAAGATGAACAAGCCTATGCACAGTACTAGACTTAACAAAGGTTTTACCCACAAGCATAGCCTAAGCAGTTTGAAGAAAAGCACAGTTCAGCCAACACAAATGAAGGAAATATTTTAAATACTCGATGGCAAATTGTAGTAGTGGTAAGCACAGTCAAACAAATTCTTTAAATTTGCAGAAAAATAAGCACAGTTCCCTAGAACTACTAAACTTGCATGATGGAATAGCAAACGCAATAGTATATTGCAAACACAGTTCAAAAATAAAATATTTAAACTTGTCACAGTAGGCTAGTAACTATAGGCTTAAACTAGGCATACAGTAAGCTGTTGCTGTAAAACAGTAGGTCTGAAGTAGGCCCACCAGCTGATGAGGGTCCAATTAGGCTTAGGCCGATGCACCACTTGCTACGGGGTATGAGTAGACGGCAGTCCAAGTCCTCACCCAAATAACCAGACTCGTTAGGGTTGAAGTAGGTTTATTCAGGTCCATGCAGGCAGTACAGTGGTTCATTAGCTCAGGAGGCTTAGGCTCCACCACCCTGTAGTGTAGAGGAGAGGAGAGAAGTGTTGCTGGGTTGGAGCCCACAGGTGAACTGACCAGCTGAGGCCAGGGGTACTCCTGGTACTATGAACTGACCAGCTGATGCCAGGGGTTCATTCTGGTACTATGAGCTGCTACTTAACCAACTAGATGTTGGTTAAGTAGCAGCTCACAGTACCAGGATGTAACACAAGGTGTCCCCATAGCACTCGTCTTGAGGCTTGGGGGGATGCCAGTGACCCCTTGGCTTGTCCCAAGTGGTATTTTCATTTTCACTCTTGCCAAAGGGTTCCACTCTACCAGCAAGGTACTTGCAGGAGTTCCGGCGGCTGTTTACTGATGGGTCGAAGTCAGACGTTGGCGTGACGTGTGCTTGTGTGCGTAAGGGAGTGACGGTTGCCCATCGCCTTCCATCAGGCTATTCTGTGTTTTCTGCAGAGCTTTTGGCTGTCGGTTTGGCGGTGGAATGGATCCTTGACCTTCAGGGCACGCATTTCATTATCTTTAGCGATTCCATGAGTGCCCTGGAGTCCTTGGCAAATTACAATCCTCAGAACCCCTTGACACAACGTGCCCAAGCTTTGCTTTCCTGCTTGCCTGGCTAGCGGAAAACCGTGCTTTTCTGCTGGATCCCTGGCCATGTTGGGATAGGTGGAAATGAGCAAGCGGATTCTGCAGTGAAAGGGACCGTGTTTCTGGCCCTCTCGGAAGGGATCTCAGTCTTGATCCCTCAGACGCCTTTCCAACTCTGCGTCTGAGGTTACACGCTTTTTGGCAAGCCCTTGTGGGACAGTCAGGACGGTAATAAATTGCGAGCTATTAAAGTCACTGTTGAGGAATGGCACTCGGCGTGTCGCCGCAGTCGCCGTGAGAAGGTGGTGTTGGCCCGTTTGCGCATAGATCACACTCGACTTACTGTTTCCCTTTGCGCGGGGTTGACCCTCCTGAATGTTATTGGTGTCGACGGCCACTTACGGTCCGGCACTTCCTTGTTGATTGTGTTCGTCGTCGTTTCCATCTTCCGCAGGACATTGCACGTCAATTGGGGAATAAGTCTATCCTCCTGTCCGGTGTTTTCCAATTTTTGCAGGAGGTACAGATGTATGACAAGATTTAGATTATGGGTTTGAATAATATCTCTGTAATGTGTGGTGCAGTCGCAACCCGGACCACTGGTTGGCGTTAATGACCAAGCTGTCGATGCGCCATTAAGCCTCAACCCCCCCCCCCCCCCACAGCACTTCACCCTCTCACCCACACTACCAGGGCTCCACCTACAATAATATCCTACATACAGGTGTAATGTACAGACTACCATACAATCATAGTTATGATATCTGGATATGAACCATACATAGCTCCGCCCAATTACATAATAAAGGTGCCTAGCACTTCTTAGCGTATAACATAAACACACTAAGCATGTTAGGGTGTGACTAACATCTTAAGGTTACTCTACAATAGCTTAAGGGAGCACTAGGCTTAATGTCGTACCATTGCTCTCCATTCTTTTTGATAATCTTGTGGCTGAAGACACTATCGCAGTAGGCACAGTCATGCCGAATAGGAAAGAAATGCCTAAACAACTGGTAACAGACAAAAAACTAAAACGTGGGGAAATGGTTTAGGCAGTTCGCAATAATCTGTCGTGTCAAAAATGGCACGATAAAAGGGAATTCTACTCAGCACAATCCATGATCCTGAAGTATTCAAGGCAACAGGCAAAGTAAATAGGACTACAAATGAACCCATTTTTAAACCTGAAATGGTCCTCAACTATAACAAACACATGCAAGGAGTGGATCATACTGATTAGATATTACAGTATTATCCCTTTCAGCACAAAACTGTAAAGTGGTACAAGAAATTATTCTTTTATTTATTCAATCTTGCTAGTTGCAAGTTACATTGTGTACAAAAAAACCGTGACGTCACCTGTCCGCCAAAGCAAATACAGGTTGACACTTCTGAAGCAGCTCATTGTCGAGTCACCAATGCCTTTTATGGTTAGTCCAAAAGTTCGGGTGCCAAACGAGGACTGCGTTCAGCGTATGGCATCCCGTCATTTTTGTGGCACAATTGCGCCTACAGCTAAAAAAGTAAGGGCTCAGCGATTATGTGTAGTCTGCAGTGCACCACCAACGCACACTACAAAGCGTATCCGAAGTGAAGCACGCACCGAATGTAGGGAGTGCAGTATTGGATTGCACAAAGAGCCGTGTTTCAAAATTTGCCACACGGTAAAAGATTATAAAGTATACTACAACCGTCACTACCGCAATTAATTTGTTCTGCAGTGCTGCAAGATTGTACATGAAGAGATCAAACGTTGCGAACATGGGGACGACCACAAACACAAGTGTAGGCTAGGCCTACTACATATTCTGGCGAAAAAAAGTTTCACGAGCCGTTGCATTGGCAAATTTTTTTTGGCTTCAATGAATGTGCAGTTGTCTCTGCGAAAAATCCTAACTGGTTACTCCTTTGAAAACTGCGACTCATCTTGAAAACCGATTACAAAAACACACAATTTCAAAATCTCTTCGATACTTATTATCAGTATCTAATGCTACTGATGCGTATGGAAGTGACTTTGAAATTGTGCATTTTTGTGATCGGTTTTCAAGATGCACTTGTCTTTGTGACGGTCCCCATGTTGGCCAGCTTTTTTTTCCCTCCAAAACTGTATCTATCCAGCACTTCACGATTTGAGTTCGATGCCACAAAATTTGTTATTGGCAATTCAAAATGTGTCGTCATTGCATCAAACGTCGCCAACATAGTAACGATCACAAACACAAGTTTAGGCCTAGGCCTACATGCATTCTAGCGAAAATAAAAGTTCACGAGTCGTCGCGTTGCCAAATTTTTTTTTTGCTTCAGTGCATGTGCACTTATCTTTGTTGCATTCCCCATGTCGGCCACCTTGTTTTTTTTTTTTATAGCTTCAAAGCTATATCAGCTCTTCAAAATTTGTGTTCAGTGCTTCAGTAAGTGATTTGTGATCGATGATTCAAAATATGTGCACAATACCAAAATTGTGCTCACCGCACCCAAATTGTGCTCTAGTGTAACCAAATAGTGCTCCCTTGGATATACCCTCCCTATGCCTAAACAGAAGCAAGTTGGGAAAAGGTAAGTGCCTAGTTTTCTTGCTAAGTAAGCTTTCCTGCATGCTTTGTTTATACAGGGCAGTAACAGGTGATAAATGTTGTTTACAGCAAATAATTTACCACAAATACACTTTTTTTGTGATTTTTATTGCTTACACATAACCAGGTTGTACATATCCCATTTTTTAACCCCCCAAAACACTGTTTTAAGCAAAAGTTTGTATTTTACTAAAATGGCCAGTTACAGCCTTTTTTCATACAAAAAAAATGGGCAGCACGCAATGAGTTGAAAAAACAAAAAAAACTATTTCGTCCCAAATGAAAACTCTTTCTACATTGCTCAGGACTTCACAACTGTTCGAACAGTGCAACTCTTCAATAGTTAAAAAAAATATCTTAGTTCACTACACTAAGTTTCTCTTTCAACCTTTTACAGATGACAGGGTTCACCTAAGTGTTAAGCTTACACATTCCAACTACAAAAAACTATTCAAGCAATTAACACATAAGAAGCTAGCATTCCCTGCAGCCACGTCAACTCGTCACAATAATTCTAGTTTACATTAACGAGAAAATTAAATTAACCAACTGCACATCATCTTGAATACATGACTGCTCACATGAAAGCAATTCGTACATTGTGCTCCTTGTCAAAATTCTACTGGTACCCTGCAAGGTTCGTGTGGGCAAATCCAACCTGTGCACAACACAGTAGTGCCATTCAGATGAACGAAGCCAACGTTCGAACCAGTGTTATTTTTTTTTTGTAAAAATTCCATTGAGAAGTGATTAAGTAATGATTCATGATAGCCTACAGAAAAACCTCAAGTCTAAAGCTTTCAACACAGTCGCTAAAAATTAAAAAGAAAAAAACAGTTGTACACACCCATGTAGGCTAGCTTACAAAACCTAACAAGTTCTTACAAGTTCCTTTTTAACAAACAAGAAAACAACCAAGCCGTCTCCTTTTCCCTCACATAGTATACATTTACGCTCTTCGGGTTTTTCGACCAAAAATTCTTATTAAGTACATGTAGTCATCCCAATGCTCTTCTTGCAGACTCGTCATTAGAACCAATGATTTTTACTCAGGTTTAGACTAATGGTTAAAAGTTAACAAGTCTGAAACTTTGAATCATGAAAAATTATTGACATAAATTTGCAGAGTATCTTAGCTATGCTACTGAATTTAGCTTTGAGGTTGGTGGTGACCAAATTTCCATATTCCAAAATTCTACCAAATTTACATGTGCTACCAACAATTGCACTTAAACAATTACTCTTCATAAGTCTTCAACGAGCTAAAGGCTAATAATGCAACTTAGGACGCAAACTGAAAATCCATCACAAGTGTGTTCTTAAAATCCCTTTGGTCAATAAAGACTGGATCACAGACCAAACCTTTTTGAGGGTTAATGCCTCGTCTGAAATCTTCCACTATTATTGTTTTATGGTCTATTTTTTCATGCACAATAACAAGTTGCTCTTTTCACCAGCCAGGGATTCTTCTAAACAGAAAGCTTACCACCAACAGTGAATCAAGTGACTCCTTAAGATTACGGTGAGAATCCAGTGTAAAATACAGTAAATGGAGTAAATATTACAGGGAGTAAGTGATAATACTTCAGAGGGAGCTTTTTGTAAAGGGGAAACAATACTTCAGCAGGAGTAATACTTTAGAAGGGAAATTATGTACATGGGACGCCAAATTGTGGGACGCCAAATTGTGTCTTCAGATGACGGGGGTGAACATGAAGCTTGAGTGCTTTCTCTTCCTTTAAAACTTGCAGTGGTCCTGTCGTACTTGCCCTGATAATGTGTGAACAGTTCATCGTCTCCAGGAGTGGCGTGATGCTTTCCTAGACTTTCAAGAACTCTCGTGGAGAAGCTTATGATAATGCGTTGATGTTGCAGTTCTAAGCTTTCCTCCAACTCATCAGGCTGCACCGGGGATGTGAGTAGGACGACCGCGGAAACGTCAAAACACCAGCCAACTCGACTCGACCCAAACTGCCAAAAAAACTGGACTGTGCAAAATATCACAAATTTGGAAGAGAAAGGTATTCAAGCACCTCCGGGATTTTCTTGGCCGGCACTTTTGCAGCTTCTCAAAGCCAATGATATGCCGAAACAATATTGTGACATTGCTATGGTTAACTGTAATCCGCATAGCAACAGGAGATCAGCTTTACCAGATGCATCGGCAGTGACTAACAACTTAAACAATGTTAACCACAATCCTGACACGGCTACTTCCCGCACTGTCGTGTCTGCCACAGTTACTAGCAGTAATTCGGCCAAAAACTAGGGAGACTCGAATCTTGCAGCAGAATTTGCCAGCATGAAGAAAGATTTCACGTGTTTAAAAGAAAACCTTAAACAACTATTCGCCGGACACCTCATAGCTGCGAAGCGAGTTTTCAAGATGGCGGCCGCCTGCCTTTGTTGTCTCGCGACGGGGTGCAGTGCACTGAAAGCGATGACGTCAGCACGCAACCACAACACAACTTTCTTCGGTGTAACAGTGAGCGTGACAAAGACTTATGGGCAAGGGGCAATCAACAAGCCGGTTTTTAAACTCCAAATATTTTAACGTTGAATTCTGTGTTTAATCGATTTCGAGAGCAGGCAGGATTTAAGTGGTGCTACTGCTGTGGATGCCACGCCACATTGTACGTCCGCAAGTTTTGGGTCTGGAACAGCAATTGGAAGGAATTCTGCCAAAAATTAGAAGTTGAGAACCTGGACAACGAGCAACAACAATATTGTAAAAATTCCACACTCCACAATAAGAAATAAATTGTTAGGGAAACATGTAAAGAGCTTTGGTAGACCAACCGTGTTTACAGGTGATGAAGAAAGGGCATTTGTTGCACACGTCATCGCAATGAGAGGTTTGGGTTTGTCGCTATCGTACGATGTGCGATGCATTGTAAAATACCTGGACACATCTAAAAGGAATGTGAAAATTTTCACAAACAACAAGACAGGATGGGAGTGGAGTAAGTCATTTCGTGAGAGACACGCTGTCACAAAAATTTCAAGACGACGAGCAGCTGTTGACGAAAACATGATTACACTACCACACTTTTTAATCATTTGGAAACTTGAGTTGGAAGGAGTGCCCCCTGAAAATGTTTCCAATTATGATGAAATAGGGATTCATGATGACCCCAAAAAGTTTAAATTGTTATTCAGACTTATTTGCTGCTAAGTCCAAAACTCAACGAAATCTTGTTTTACTGTAGTACTTCTACCACCATACCTAATTCTGAAAGGTAAGCAGAAGTGATCAAACTGGTTAATTAATGCCCCAGTTACGTTCCGTATGGCAGAACGGATTGATCGACCATGTAATATTCTATGACTGGTTCGAGTTCCACGTATTGCCAATTTAAAAAAAGCAGACTGGCAAGAAAAGTTATGATTGGGGAAAACTTGTCCTCCCATTAGAGTATCTCTAGAATTATACCAAATCTCATTAAGTTTATTTTTCTTATACCAAACTCATCTCATCTTCTTCAGCCATTAGATGTTGAGCATTTATCTTCATTGAAAACTAACTGGAGTGAGGTGCTTCTTCAATGGCGGAATACTAAAGGCGGCAAAAAAGCCGTTGCATTAGCAAATGCGAATTTTGCACATTTGCTCAACCCCGCCCTTAAAATGGGTAAGAAGACCTTCTCAAGTAACTTTAAAGCTGGATTTAAAGCAGCTGGTATTGTGCCCCTCTCAAGTGATACAGATTGATAAATTACCTGTGTATGCTAACTGACAGAAGTTGTTACAGTTAAACCAGCGAGCATTAAGGCATTTATTGAAATACGAGAAAATTATTTGGTATTAGCTAAGCTGCAATGTAAGTTTAAACTGCCAATTACTTTTGGTAAAAGCATTTCGACTGAAGAAGTGGCAGACTTCTACAAAAAGCATGAAAGGGAGGTTGCGTTGAAGAAGGCAATCAGTGAGGGTAAGAAAAAGTCGTCCTCCCACCACTGGGCAAAAAACTCAACGAAAGTGGTTGCAGAAGGATTACAGTAGTGGAGAAGATGAGCGTGACGAAAGTTATGAATCAACTGATTATGAAGATAGCAGCTCAGTGCTGGACGATGCAAGTTCTGACGAGACTGGTGAAAACAAACACGGAGCCAGTCAGAAGGAATTCTAAATCTCCAGACGAAAGCAAAAATACTAGACCTACTACTGACTTTGCTAATCCCCAACCCTCAATATCTACACAAACGTTAGTGTACCCAGATGTAACCAATGTAGTTGAGCACATGGTTAATGGTGAAGTTATAATGGAAAAAATTGTTGCAATTCTTAAACTGCCCACTGAAAAGTACTAGCACAATGGTTATGATGCGGTGCAAACGAAAGACACAGACAAGAAGTCCAAGCAAACAATTTATTCAGTGAACAATAAAAATAAACAAAAGAATGGCATGGGAACAAAAGCATGGCATTAGCGTATCCTCCCCGCAAGTACCCTTACCGGCGCGCCCAGAGCTGTGTGGCTATAGTGGGAGACCAGTGAGGATGAGCCGCGTCCAGCATGCAGCGTGGTCACAGACCGGCACAGCTGGGTAAGCCTTCTTCCCCCCATAATATGAAAGGGCAGAAGATCAAAATATAATAAAAAGAGAAAGACAGACTGCTGTCGAGCGGTTGGGCTGCAAAGCACTCCTCTGAGAGAGCAACGAAGTGAT
>JAHWFP010116467.1:0-11108 GCA_023313725.1 Lithobius niger | reverse complement strand
CACTGCTTAATAGTTCGAAGGTTAAATGAAAACTAGAACATTGGTACTTTTGGTAGCAATGTTCAAGTTTTCATTTAACCTTCGAACTATTAAGCAGTGCGATTAACTTGGCGAATGTTTTGGTGTGTTGATATCACTCCTTTGAAGGACCGAACCATTCGGAACTTGGCGGCCCCTTTTACCAGTTTTGGTTTTTGATATGATATAATTCGCTAGCGGGGTGCAAAGCGATGAGTTGCATTTGGGGATCTGGACAAATACCTCTGCGGCACCGTTGGAATAAAGGGTAGTGTTAGCGTATTGTTTGCGAACCTTCGTCAAACATATTTCTACAACAACGATTTGCATTGTTAGTAACCGAGACATTGTTGTGATAGTATTACGATCCATTGTTGGTGGGGTTCATGGCCCGCATCAAGGAAATTGACGAAAAATGTGGTTTTCAAGTAAATATTGACCAACTAAAATTCACTCGGTGCGGTAAGTATTTTAATGCCAACATCTCTGATATGGTGCACACACTTGAGAAACGCAACACAAATAAACAAACTAAAAAAAAAACAATTCTCCACTCAACCCCCGAACTTAGTTCGGGCTTAGTTCGGGTGTCTGGGCAAACACCTCTGCACCATCTGTTGCTGGCACAGATAAATACTTTGTGGAAAACCAAGGCCGGGTGAGGTTGCTTAGCTTTGCTGACAGTTCACATTCGGTTCACGTTTGCTCTTCGTTTTTGTAATTTTCGTTTGCCTCTGTTCTGACATATGGAAAAAATAAATATTGTCACAGCGGATAATTGCGTTGCCAAAACTAAGTTCGAGTGAGGTTGCTGAGCTTGGCTGACATGAATGTTCGGTGCTGTCATCTGGTGGTGGATAGTGAATAGGCGTAGAGTTGTGTAGTTATAATATTTTTTTTTGTATTACTCCCTCCTAGAGTTGCCAGTGGTGGAAGTGGTTCTTCGTGGGTGGGTTGTATCGAATGGGAAGAGATTGGTGCTACTTGGTGGCAAGGAGGGGTTTGGGTTGACGGCCAGCTTGCGTAAGAGAGAAGAGACTGGCGCAACGTGGCTGGGCCCGTATTTTTTTTTTGGGGGGGGGGGGTTGCATTTCCTCCTCCTGCTGTAAGCTGGTGGCGAATAGATTTTGCTGTAATGTGGTGGTGAAACGATTTATGCGTAGTGGCGCTTAATTATATAATTGATCCGGCATAGTTGCTTCCTCGGCCGCAGTTTCTTGCCATTTCCCGAAAAGGTTGCTCAGGGATGGAAGATTTGCGACCCATGATTGTAGGGGGAGGGGGAGATAGTGGAGGACAGAGACGGCCAGTAGGTAAAAAGAGGATCTGTGTGTCGGGTGACGCAGGAGTAGAAGGGACTAGCGTAACCTCATGCAGGCAGAACAGACAGAGATCTGGGAGGGCAGAAAGAGAAGTGGGGGAAAGGTTTGCCGATAGGGTTAAACAAGGATTTTGTAGGATACGTAACTTAGTAGGGGAAGAGACGACACATTGTAACCACACATTGGCTTCCAATACTACCATATAAAGACATATTTATTTCGTAGATGCTGGGGAGTAGTGAAAAGTAGAATAGTTTAAAAGTTGGTCGAGTAACAATTACTGCATGCACGAGCGATGTTGCGTGCTTATCGTTTGGTATATCACTTGGTATCGCTGGGGCACACAATACAGTATCTATCCCACAGAAAAATAAGAGACAAAGGAAGAAAGGAGTAGGTGTGGGGAGGAAAGAGGTAGGAGAGTTGAGGGAACGGATGGGAGGAGGGGGAAAAGAGGAGGAGGGGATGGAAGGATCGAAGAGGACGGGAAGCTGAAGAGATGGGTTGAGAGGGGAAGAGACGGGTTGGAGGGGGAGAGAGGCAAGGGCAGAGGTAGTGGGGAGGAGAGGACGAAGAGAGGGAGGAGAAAAGGGATGATGAAAAAATGGTAGTTGAAATAACGTCCTTTTGAACTGATATAGGTTTAAAAGGAAACATCATGTCACTTTAAAAAACCATGTGCTTCAAACAACGCCTTCAACGTGTTCAGTCACAGATGGCCCACAACAACGGAAATAAGTTGAAAATACAGATGCAGTATTCACAGAGATAGATAAGTATTTTCAAAGTACTGATAAGTAAAATTAATGTCAGGAAATACATATATATAAGGCATGCACAAAATAACTTCACAAAGATAGGTAAGTAATTTCAAAGTATCGATAAGTAAAATTTCTGTTAGAAAATATAGATAAGGTATACATACACAAATAAAATTCGTTTTCAAAAAAATATTTACATAGTAAAATGTCTGATATACAATTTCTGTTAGGCCAGTTAAGGGGATTTGGGGGATTCTGGACGTAGGAGGGGACTTTCGTTGGTCTCTCAGTTTATAATACTTCATGATTAGTGGAGCCGGTAGTTCTTTGGTCATTTATGACCCAAACTTGTTTCGAACTTTCCACTAGTACTTGATAAACAGTGCTTGAGAATACCTTTTCTTCTTACAAGTTCCCGTACTTTAATGTTGAGATTTTTTTTAGTCACTGGGCCCTATGTATCCGATTCCACGACTTGCAAACATTTCTACCGCAGGCTAGAAATCAACTAAATTCATCATCAGCAGGCTGAAATCAACTAAATTCTTGTTACAGTTAACATACACAGTCTGCCAGGCATCTGCCTTTTGATTGGTTTATTTACTTCGAGGACGGTAGCCATGTACAGGGCATCTGCCCTTTTACAATTTACAGTGACTTACTTTACTTTATTTTCAGAGCTGACAGGCCTATAAATACATTCGTGCTAATCTAAAACTATACCTAACCTTCTTAAAACCTAATCCGAACAAACAACACAACCTGTACCACCTGCTCAACCTGTTCAACCTTAACTGGCCACACACTCCAAAATGGAACCAAGGGGAGCATGAGAAACGAGGGAGGGGGAACGAACAAGAAATGACAATATAGTGTATACAACAATTAAGCTCTAGCAATGTATCCGATACAAACAAAAACGTCAAGTGTGCCGTAAAAAAGGGGGTTATATGCTTGAAGTTTCACTTTACGTGTTAAAATGTTCACGGATAAAAAAAATGATTTTTAATTGAAATAATTAAATGTACAGTAAAGAAAATTTCATTTGATAACACTTAAAAACTCACAACACTTAAATTTCATCGACCTGACGGCGACACACCAGCGTGTGTCTAGATAAGAGAATAAAAAAATTGAAATTTCATTCGCTATTCGGTGATGAACTGTTAAAGTAACAAAGTCTGCCGTAGAATTTCCTTCCATTCGTGTTTAAGAAGCATAGTATTTATCATGTTTTTCAATAATCTGCAATGTTTCTCAACTCCACTATTATGTAGATTGATTCTTAATGCCATACTTTAAGATTACGTGCACGATCCGTGTGAGGAAGTCGCATAGTGTGCGTCACACAGCAAGTCGTAGTAAAGTTACTGAAGCCAAAATAAAAAAAAATTCACTTGTGTGAGGAATAAAAAGAATAAAACAAATTCACAAGTAACTGCATTATTATCGTAACCTGTAATCTAACTTGTATAAAGCTCCATCCAGTCAAGATTACTGAGAGGCTTAAATTCAGCAACAGTATTATTTGTTTTCTTTTGCAGACCTCTGCATTTCAGTGACAATAATATTTCAGCAATTGAAAGGACGCATATTCCTAACAGTGCCCCACTCCAACCTCCAATATCAGACAAGAGTTTCACCCCCGTGTACTTATACTGCTCTCGATAGGTTTCAGTTATGGGATTACTGAGGCCAAAGCGCACCACAGTAATAATGGTTGGTGGAATGACTGGAGTGTTGTAAACGTTGGTGTCATAAATTGTTGTGATGCACTTAGGTGAGCAGTTGCAATCATCCGCACCATTTGCGGTCAGGTAAAGATCCAAATAAATCAAATGACTCTTTTCTTTTTCCTGTGATGACCTGCAAATAGGTAGATTGGCTGCTGGCATGTATTCTAACCTGAAAATATGATGCAACATTCATGAATTAAGCATTATGAATTAAGAATTAGATATCCAAAAGAAATTAGTTTGGTTTAGGGATTTAGTCATCATCCTAAACCAACTATTTTATCTAATAACATAACCGTTTATGTTAGGAGCAATAAATTCAAATTTTCAGTGTGGAAATTAATACTTAACTTTTAGTTGCACTATAACGTGTATTGTTTTAAATAAAACTAAAAAACGGGTTGTTATACATGTTTTCTAACAAATAAGTTTGGACGAATTTTCCCAAGTGTGTTCAAGAAGAAAAGGTTTACTGAAAGAAATGATAAACGTGCATGAAAAAGGTCTTATAAAACCACTGAATCCCACTATACTACGACACAACTAGGAAAAAAATTCTATTAACAAAATAGCTGCCGTAAGTTGTATCCACCCAAAACTAAAACTGGTAGAAAAACCCGCCAAGTTTCCAAAAACGGTCGGCCTTTGAAGGTAGTGATATCATTCCACCAGGGAAAGGCCGCCATGGTTAATCCTGTTAGCCAAGTTAATCGCACATACTAATAGTTCAAAAGTTAAATGAAAACTAGAAGATTGCTACTAGCGGTAGCAATCTTCAAGTTTTCATTTAACGTCCAAAGCATTATTTGGTGCGATTAACTTGGCTAATAGGATTAACCTTGGCGGCCTTGCCCTGGTGGAATGATATCACTACCTTCAAAGGCCGACCGTTTTTGGAAACTTGGTTTTTAGGCTATACCAGCTTTGATTTTGGGTGGATGTCACAACTTTCATAGGGGTGTGAACGTATATAAGGTTACACCGTCTGTTTAAGATGCTTCAATTCCATTTTTGCACACACTGGCTAACAATCGCTGATTTCGTTCGCTTCACTCACTCAATCAGCGCATCCCCTTCAGTTGTTTTGTTTATCCCTGCCCCTTAATTTTTCAAGATTTCGTTCACATTTAGTCATGCAGAAACCCCCGAAGGCCGCTGTTACTAAAACAGCAGAACGCGGAGCATTTTATATGTGGGTTATTAACAAAAAAACCATTAGCTCGTGTATGCTCGTATTGTTGCGTAGCCATCATCTAACGTGCATCCCTTTATTCTTACGCAATCCACGGCAACGTTAATGTTTCTTTATTTTGTCTTTCGTTACAGTTCAGTTTTTAGTTCGTCCAGGCTTTTACAATAAATCTAAGGACCAGTCTTGATTGATCAAGCCATTGTTACTTAAAATCTTTGGTTGCAACTTGGAAAAGAAACGAAATTCAAATTCGCCCGTGGCGAATTTCAAAACCCTCCCACGCATTTATCCTGACCCCTACAACCCCCATACCAACAAAAGGACCATCCTCAGATCACCATGCATCCGTGTGCAAAAGTTCAGGTACATAGGCCTTCTCAATTTTGCGCTAGCCTTGACCAAAAAGTCTATGGGATTTAACATGGGAAAAATCTTTTAACGTTTTTTTTTTATTGTTACTGTCTAGCTAGCTAGCGAGACAGTAACAACAAAAACAACGTTATTGACGCATCTTTTTCTCTATGATTGGTGGACACTCATCCTTTAAATTTTAGTTTTTCTTAATCTCAGACCCTTCCCCTTACGTTTTCCACAATTTGAAACATTTCTGTCGCATTGGGATTTATCCTCAACATGCCAAAATATGCTTTCAGTTGCTTACAGTTAACAGACACATGTCTGCTAGTGAACCGGCTTTACTTTACTTTATTTCAGAGCCTACAGGCCCACAAATCCATACGCTCTAACTTAAAAACTACTCCTTCTGAGCCGACTTTTTATCATTAACAATCAATTTTTAACAATCGGATGTCTACAATGGGATGATCTACTGTTACTTGGCGGCGACACACTAGCGTGTGTCTAGATTACAAGTCCATTGTCAAATACGATATCAATAAAATTACACTAGCACAATAAGTCATCTAGGCACACGCTAGTGTGTCGCCGCCAAGAAGACGTTTTATTGTTGTTGGAGCTTAATTGTTAGAGCGTAATTGTTAGAGTGTAATTGTTGTTAAATGGCGGCTCACTAGCAGACTGTGTCTTTTAACTGAAACCAACTTATACGTGATTTCAGCATACTGGTGTAAATTCCCCATGCGGTAGAAATCTTTGCAAATTGTTTGAATCAGGGGTCTTGGGTCCAGTAACAAAGAAAAACTCAACACGAAAATGTGGGAACGTGTCCTTCATGGAGAGAAAGTGTCCTCAATATCGTTGATTTGTGTTACTGGTAACTATTAACTAGTAACTAGTTACCAGTCCGCAGGCTCCCATGTTAATTCTCATAGGGTATAACGACACGTCTACAGCTAATTAGGGTAAGTTGCCAGATCTAAATTTCGGCAGACAGGTAAAGCGTCATATGGGGAAGTGCCTTTTTCTAAAATGGGGGTTACAGCTAGAAGCACGTGGTCCTGAAGTGGCTCGTAAGTGCAAAACTATTGTTGTAACCATTGTTTGTATTGTCATCCAACAGTAGATTATAGCATGCTTAGGTGTTACACGCTTATCGTTTTAGTACCTAATTGTCAGAATTCATTATTGTTGCAAATAGGTGGTTCACGACCAGCCAGCCAGCCAAACGAAAACGGGGCGGACAAAAGCGGAAGAAAACAGTGTCCCCGACCCAACTTTCAGCATCGTTGCCGCAAGTCACCGCAATGGAGAGTGAGGAGTCTGATGTGCATGGAGATCAGTTAGTGAAAGAGCACGATATAGCAGTGGGATCAGATGTGGTCCTGATGACCAGTGTTCTGGGAAGTGTGCCAGAAAGTGTGCCAGAAAGTGTTGACGGTTTCAACACGGTTACGATGGCTGAAGTCCAGCAGCAGTTTGCTGATGCGGTTTCGCAAGACAGCAGCATAGTCGTTGATGATGTCACCATGAGCATTACTAGCACGCAGGTGAGCGATGAAAAGAGGCCTGGTGAGGGTGAGGGGGACCCTAGCCTAACTTAACCTAACGTTCAGGTTCGCCAACCATAACATTTTAACATGGAATATGAGGGGGTTGCAAGGTAAATTAGATGATTTAGAGTGTCTTTTGAATTGTACTACTATTCTAGGGGTGCAAGAAGTTGTAGATTTGCGGGGCTTAGATGCGGCAAAATGGAAAACTGATTTTGTCCACTCAGGTCGAAAAGTCGGGGTATTTGTGAAGTGGACGATTCAGTATCTTCCTCTTATGATCAGTTTTGAGCTTCCTGGTGTTGATGCTGTCGCACTTAAGGTTTGGTTGGGAAATCGTTGGATCTCGGTTGTAATACTGCATGCGTTGGGTAGTCAGACCGCTCTGGAATGGGTCACGTGGCTGCAGCAGTTCCCGGCCCCGGTCATTATTGGTGGAGACTTTAACAGTCACCATTATGACTGGGGCTCACTACATGTTGACACCAGAGGGCGTAGACTCACTGAGGCGATACAGATTGTTGGTTTGCAAGTTCTCCACGATGGTTCGCCTACTTTTGTGCGCTGGCAGCGTGGCAGAGTGCAAGAATCTGTTAGGATTTTTTCATTTGCTCTCCGTGTCTTGCGGAGCAGTTTGTTTGCCAAGTTTCGGACGATTTACGCGGCAGCGATCACCTTCCTGTGATGTTGCAGTCGCGTGAGGGTCCCATTGTTGTGCAAGTGAAGGCAGGAGTGCGCAAACGGCCAGTTCTGTGCAATGGAATTTTTTCGCACTGGGTAAAACAGTTCGCCCATGGGCGTAATAGAGCGCATGTGCGGGAGCGAGAAAGTGCGCATCCAATGTGGTGGACGCATGTTTGTACGGTCGCTGTCAGAGATCGCCGGCGGGCTTACAGGAAGTGGAAACGATCTCCGTGTGATGCGCATTGGTGGGCATACCGAGGTGTTGTTGAAGAGAGCCGCTACATTATAAGGTAAGAGAAAAAGAGATTTGGAGACACACTCTGCGCTCGCGTGGCCGGGGCTCGCTCACTTTCACTCGCCTGGCGTCTGTTGAGTCCAGCCTCTGTGAAGGCGACGGTTTCCTGGGTTTACGGTCAGCAGTCCGTAGAGAGAAAAGTTCTTCGTGGTGAAGAGATGGCGGAGGCATTCAATCAGCGTTTTGCGAGTGTCTACGCCCTTTCCGGTGGCACTTCACCACCTGTTGCGTCCCCCGCAGTATCGTCGCAAGTAGGGAACCTACCGTGGATTAAGGCAGAATTTCAAACGGCGTTACGGAAATGTAGAAACTCTAGTGCGGTGGGCGTTGATGGAGTCAGCTATGCAGACATGAAGAATGATTTCGAGGTTGTGGGTGCAAGAGTACTGCCCCTATTCTGCGATCTTCTAAACGGCGCGAGCATTCCTCCATCGTGGATGTTTACTGTGGTGGTCCCCGTGCATAAGCAGGGTAGTGCACGGACGGATCTTGTGAACTACAGGCCTATTGCCTTATTGTCCTGTGTCCGAAAAGTCCTAGAGCGGATGATTGTACGGCGCCTGGAATGGCATCTAGAGTACTATGGCTGTTTGTCGGGGGTTCAGTTCGGTTATAGGCCGAATCGGAGTGCCCAAGATGCGGTCTTCTTTTTGCTATCTAGTATAAGGGAGGCATGGATGCGTGGTGATGTTGTGTTGGCTGTCTTTTTAGACATAAAAGCAGCCTATGATACGGTTTCTATTCGCTGGGTTGAGCCCTCGCTGAAGAAGATGGGTGTTAGCGATTGTCTAGTGCGACTCATTGTGGCACTCCTGGGCAGGCGTGAGTTTGCCACACGGGTAGGGAGTAACTACAGACTACAGCTACAGACTCAACCACCAGGGGCCTCCCGCAAGGGAGCTGCCTTAGCCCATTGTTGTTCGTGGTGGCTATTAATGAGGTCCTGTTGGAGATTGGTGTCCACTCCAACATTGTCTGCTATGCGGATGATGTTGCGGTGTGGTTTGTTGGCCATGATGTTGCGGTGCTTGCTCAGGAAGCACAGGCGGTTTTGGATAGAGTTGCATGTCTTTTGCGTGAGCGTGAGCTCTTGTTGGCCCCTGCAAAGACTGAGTTAGTTATCTTCTCCCGCTCCACGAATATTTGTCAGCCGCCGGTCAGTCTTACAGTTGGTGGACAAGTAGTCAGACCGTCTGGAAGTGTTAAGTATCTGGGTGTAATCCTGGACTCTAGACTCAACTGGGACCAGCATGTCAGCAGGATCCGAGGCAAAGTCCTTGCAAGGACTGCGATTTTACGCCAGTTGGCGTGTAGGGGTGTTGTGAGAGGGGCGCTTCTTGCGGCGTATAGAACGTTCGTTCGGTCAGTACTGGACTATTCTCTGCCATTTTTGAGCGGAGTACGGCGCCATGAGAAATCGCTACAGGTTGCTGTAAACGTCTGCGTGTTGTTTCTGGGTGTATAGCATCTACACCGGTTAGCGCCTTGTGCGTTGAGAGCAATGAGCCTCCTTTGGAGGTGCGTGCAGGAGAATTATTGGTTGCACTCTGTGTACGAAATCAGAGTAGAGGCCAGCATGATCCAGTTGGTAGAATTCTGTTGGATTATGCGAGATTGAGTGATCGTGCAAGAGGTGTGTTAGGTGAGGCAGGTCGTGGGGTCACTATGCTACAGCGCATGTCGAATTCGACTACTGTTGCCTGTGCTATGCCACTGAGTCCCTGGACTTGGTGTCATGAGTTGCAGAAGGTCTTTCAGCCACGGATTGTTGAGTGCGACGTGTTCAGTGACGCTTCGTTCCTCCTTGAGACGGGCGTCGGAGGAATTGGAGTAGTTATTCCCTCCTTGAAGGTTGAGCGGCGGCGAGTTGTGCATGGTGCGACGTCCAGCACGATGTGTGAATTGTTGGCGATTTCTGTAGCACTTGATATTGTGCTGGATATTCACCTGCCATCTTTTGCGATCATAACAGACTCGCAGGTGGCATACCGGCTTCTGCAGAGGTCATGGGAGTGCTTAGATGTTGGAGATCCTGTAGTGTACACCATTGGATGGAAGTTTTGGATCGCTTTAGGCACGAGTGTTGCCTCCTTCCAGTGGGTCCGTGGCCACAGTGGCAATCCGGGCAATGTGGCAGCGGACGGAGTGGCGCGTGAGGCTGCTCATGGTGCCAGTACGCGACTATATCCAGTAGTCTCGGCACGGACGTTTCGCGTGGCGGTGCGGCAGTGGTTTCTGGCGCAGTGGCAAGAGATCTGGGAAGCAGCTAGGGACGGGAGGGCCCTGTTCACAGTTCACCCAAAGTGCGTAATTTCGTCAAATCTGGACAAACTGCTCTATCGAGACGCGAGAATTCTATCCCGGATCAGAGTTGGTTTCACTATGCTGCAGGCCCATAAATACAGTTACGGGTGGGTCAATTCTCCATTGTGTAGCGTGTGCCAGGTAGCGGAAACACCAGAGCATGTTCTTGTAGATTGTCGGAAATTTGCCGTGGATCGACAGCGTCTTGCACCCTGGTTGAATGCTCTCTCAGTTTATGGAGATCTGTTGTCACATGACCAGGGTCCTCGCCCAGTAGCGAAGCTGAGAGCTATAGCATTGTTCATTGTGAAAACAGGGATAGTTGTGTAATTGTGTAATGCGCCCCCACTCCCACATCCCCCTTTTCATTGTAGCATCATTAGTGAGTAGTGTGGTGTAGTGCCCTCTAGAACTTTCCCTAGATGGGGAAGAGAGGAGGGCTGGTTGTGGCTATCGCCCATCGCTAGATGAGACCCACTGGAACGTTCTCTAAATTAGAGAAGGTGGGCCCGTCGGTCTGTCAGTGTGACGGTGTGTCAGTGTGGCGGAGTAACAGAGTGTGCAGTGCTTTGTAGATTGTGTACGCGGTACATTGTTGATTGAGTGTGCGGTGCAGAGCAGATTGTGTATGCGGTGCATTATAGATTGTGCGGTTAGTATGGTCCTACGGCAGTTGAGAGTGGAGAAGGGTGGTTGCTACAGCAGTGTTGTGGTGGTTGGTGTACTGCTGAATAGCGTAAGTTTACCTTTTAAGTTTTGGGGCGCATAGCGACAGGCTAGGGCCTCAATAAAATCAAATTATGGTTCTCGAAGAGATGGAGTATCTTTTATTGCAAAGGTTTGGTCGTTTTTTCCCACCAAATCCAAATCGTTTTTTTTTTTTTTT
>JAHWFP010116465.1:0-17565 GCA_023313725.1 Lithobius niger | reverse complement strand
GGTCGTGGGTTCGATTCCCCGCTCAGGCAGTCTGACATTTAAGTCTAAAAGGCAAATAGGCAAACGTAAGGCAAACGTAAATAGGTTTGCATCCGTATTTATTTAACCTCCGTGCTTCAGAAACGCGAATGTTTGGCAACTATTTAAAACCTATACGTATGCTTTTTTTGTGCGTCCAGCCAGTTGAAGCAAACGTATATGTCTTATGTCTTACAATCTATACGACGTAGTGTTGCTGATACTAAATTTGATGCAAAATATTTCGTCATTTTAGGTTTAATTTTTGCAACCGGGTTTCTTGCTGATAAGCATGCCTGAACAGTAACTTTGTCTAATCAACCTTTGACGTCATCATCAGTTTTCAAGCAGTTTTTATTGCTTGTTTTAGGGTTAAAATTTCAACTTACAACGAAGAAAATAGGTCCGTCCGAAGCGCATTTCAACTATCTATCATTTTGCGCTACTGTCAGATTCGTAGGTGTTTTCTTCTGGAGAAGTAGATGTACAAATAAATAGATACAAATCGCTGGAAATATATACTAAGGAAAATCGGAAACAAGCCAACAGCGAAAAACACACACACCAGCGTGCACATCGTACGATTTAATGATTTAAATTAGATGATAGCAGTGCCGGTTTTATTATCACATTCTTGAAGGAACAACTTGTAACCCGTTGAGTCATGAATTATTTCTGGTGACTTTTAAGTTACTTAGGTATAAATCCCTGGATTCGAACCGGCACTCACTTGGTTTGGAGACGAGGACGCTGACTACTGGTCTGTTGATGCTCGCTTTGCTCGGGGTTCCCGGAGACCCCTTATAAAGTTCGCAGTGCGCCTTCTTTTTCGCCCGTTTTGTAGGTCCCTTTTTTTCTGGACGTCGTGACTTAGCTATATGCTGGACCCTGAAAAACATCACTGAGAACCTCATTCCCCGTCCTTTCACTGTACGCAACCTAAAAAAATTTTTTAACAGTGCAGGTATGCTTAACTCACAATGATTACAATTTCTTCTTTTGATTCTTAAAAGCTGCAGTCATCAACCATATCACTGGAATCAAACTTTTGCACTCAATTTCGTTAACTGACCCAACCAATCAGTCATTTCCCGCCATAAATGTTGTCCGCACTTCGTGTTTAATTCTCTTTTACTACAAGAATCACACATGGTTACACGTTACGCAAAATTAGCGCTTAATTAAGAGGCTTTCCTCGAAGACCTTCGAATTTTTGACCTATCTCATGCTTAAATCCATCCCATTAGGTGGTAGATCAACAAAACCTTTTTCGAAAATTGGTTTGTAATATCAACGTCGTAATCTTTGGTTAAACGTGAACTAATTCAAGAAAATTAGTAAAAGACGATGAAAAAGTTATAACAATTTATTTGAAATAAACACCGAATTAAAAAAACTGCTGTAATGAAAGTGTCAACAATGAGACTACAATGAAAGCCACCTATACAGAATTGGTTTTCGTGGAATGAAATAATAGGGTTTACGTAACCATGGCAATGTCACTTTCGCCACCCCTTGTGGCTCGTACCTATATTCTAGTTAGAAGGTAGGGAGGTCCGTTGCATATATGGATCCTGAAGCAACTTTATGTAAGCTCCTTTCAATCCAAACTTTAATAAATGAAAACAAGCAGCAATTGATATCATGATGTGGCTGACTTTTTACATGTGCTTAAACGTTTCACTGAAATGACACGACCAGGGGTCGAAACTGTGGATCTCAACTCGAACGGTCGTACCGTGTGAGCTGCCTCTCCAATGTTAATCGTTTGAGGCAGGGTAGATTAGTAGGTAGTGACGCTTTTCTGCAAACATGTTGGAAATAATACCTGCTTCCACCAACGGCACCAGAAGGCAGCACTTGTCAGGTTCTCGAAGGAGGCAAAACTTGAAATAAAAAATGGCGGTATCGTTGCCATTGTAATAGCGACAATACCTGCGGAAATAGACGAAATACTCGTGCGTGGGCAACATCCGAAGTTGAAGAACCTATTCTGTGTTCGATTCAAACTGTGTATAGGTCGTTACAATAAACGTAAACCACGGAAGAAGCTTCAGCCTGAACGGCCGATGACCACGCTTGTCGGACGTTCACGGAACACAAAACCATGCGTTATACTTAGCTCCACTCGTAACGACAACTCGTTTTAAAAGAGAAAATTAGATTTTTAAAAAATGAAACTTGATCAGCCAGATTTTCTGATCTTCCTTAAAATTATTTTAATGTCCTAGTCTGAATTATGATATATTTTAAGCGATTAATTTTGTATTCTTAGAGTGATCAATTTGTTTTAGTGACGCTAAATAGCTTTGCGCTTCTTGTTACTTGACGACAGGGGCCTCTGGTGACAAATCGTTGAAAGCAGGTACCAGTTTCATACGAATGTTTACCGTTATATGAGAAAGAGAGACACTACCTATACATTCTACCCTGATCATGTCCATCAATTATCAATATCGAACATTAATAAAGTTTTTATATTTTTTCATTTTCATAGGTGTTTGCTGTTGTTGCTCTTTTCTGCTTGGCGTCGGCTCAAGTTAAAGTACCTAAAGTGCAACCTCGAACGGGTCTATTTCCTGTCTATGGCCATGGCTATGGAGGCTACAGTGGCCATGGTGGCTATGGTGGCTACGGCGGCTATGGAGGCTATGGAGGCTACAGTGGCCATGGTGGCTATGGTGGCTACGGCGGCTATGGTAGCTATGGAGGCTACGATGGTTATGGTGGTTATGGGGGCTATGGAGGCTACGGACTTGGATATGGCGGGTATGGTGGCTACGGACTACACAAACCATACTACGGTATGGGCTACTACAAACCATACTACCCACATTACGGCTACAATTATGGCTACAACTATGGATACGACTACGGGAATCCATACATGTACGGTTATGGCTACCCAATGTATGGGCATGGCTACAGCTACTACTGAAGGTGAGTACGTAGTGTTATGAGAATTCATAAATCTTAACCTTCTAGTAAACATACGCCAATATTAGCATTCGGGGGACCGCACCTTGTCGCTACACTTTTGCCTGACTTACTAGGCTAGAGCAAACGTTCACGGTCGGTTGTCCTGTGAGTGACAGCATACTGCACGTTTCTTTTCCTGGAAGCAGTTTAACAAAACAATAGTATGATGTGCGATTAGTGTCAAACTACGTACACATAAACGGGATTACCGTCATGTTAAATGCGTAATATCATTAGCTTATAAATGCATAAACGTGGGAGCGTCCAGTGCAGGATTGGCCCGCCCGGGAACCCGGGAATCCCCGGGTAGGCCCTAACTATAGGAGGCTCTTGTTAAAATTTTTGTTTTGTAATTTGAAATATATACATATGCAAATTTGATACGAATAATTGCATCTAAGTTACAGGAAAACGTTTCAAATTCACGCTGCTTTCTTTATATAGAATACGCTAGCTTACGGGGCTGCGCCCCTCCTCCCCCCCTCCCCGACACACACACACTAAGGCCCTTGTTTCAACGAAACATTTTTTTTTTTACTTTCAAATAAATTCCTGTGAAAACTGCACTATAAGTTGCAGGAAAACGTTTCAAATTCATGCTATCTTTATAATACTCCAGTATATAGGGCTTTGCCCCGGATTCTCGCCCCCCCCCCTCCCACACACGCACACTGCAGGAAGCCTTTGTTTTAAAGAAACTTTTTTTTTTAATTTAAAATGAATTCTCATGAAACTTTCATCTCTGACATGCAGGAAACGCTTCATATCTACTCAGCTTTCATAAAATTACACTGGCTTGAGGCGCGTTCCCCATAGTTCCTCCAACGCCCCTCCCCCCCACCGCCCTCCAGAATGAAGCGCTCCAAGGCTCCTATAGTAAACCTTTGGGCATAAAAAATTATCGTTTTCATTATACTGGGGCTTTAAACAATGCCATTCAACAATGCCACTCTTTAGGATCAACAATGGGTAATTCTTCCGTCTTCAGTGCGTGTGTTCTTATTTACAACAATAAAAAAGTTTCCATTGTTGCCGGGCTGGTTGAAACTCGATACAGTGCGATCATTTTTTATGCCCAAAGGTGTACATTCCCGTTGAGGCCCGACCCCTCCCCATCTGACGCTGGGGGCTGTCCATGTTGTGACTCTCGCTTTGTGTTTGTGTCACAAGGTCGTTGAAATAGAAGCTGTGCACTAAGCTTCCAGGCTCGGGGTCAGTTACGCCGCCAAAATCTCATTTGACAGAACCGTGCTGCAGGCCTTAACTTCTCGGCCCGCGCGAGAACCGGAGTGGAGCTAGGAGTCAAGGCACACAATTTCTACCTGAGTCGGCCTTGGTTTGAGAGACGAAACGCGTTTCTCGCTTTAAGGTCATTTATACGCTACTGCTTGCAAATTGATACATGCTTGGACTATTTGTAGCACATGTGATAGATATTATTCCCACATAATTACTTCGGTAAAATCCTACATAATGTAATTTTTAACGTACGTTTTCCGCAAAAGTAAAAACGGTCACTAGTTCGATAACTGGCCGTTAGGGGGTCAGGAATCAGAAAGAGCGGTAGAATTCTGTTTGAGTTCTTCTCCCCTCCTCCTTTATGCTTTTCCCGGTAATAATGACGTTGACTTTGCACCACACTCATCGCTCTATGGAAAAAAATCGTACGAAGTCATAATAGCAATAGTTACAGTAGCAATAGTCACAAAAAGGGTCGATTTGGAGGGTGATTTGCATAAACTAGTTGTTCCCGGCGTAATATACACCGGTCTAGTAGGAAGCCATGATTTCACACCACACTGCCCCGTTTGTTGTACTGTCGCAACTCGCAGACGTGCACAGTGGGGTTTATCTCAGCTGGCCCTTGCATTGTTGAGTTTGATGTTTGGCGTTCTCGGGAGATGTCACCCCCAGCCACACACTCCCCAACTCTTAGCTTGCCACAAGCCTACGTGAAGAATTCAATGCGGAAGAGCTTTGGTGCAGAAGTGCTTTTAACAAATTCGTTATAAGTAAAATAAGTAGTAGTAGTAAGTAAATAAGTATAGTAAGTCTGAACAGGATTGAAGATGCCTTTGAAGATGCGTCGGAAGTGACCTTGGTTGGTGTTGTTTGATGTCGACGCGACATGTCACCGCGTACTTCGTTGTGATTGGCTGTCACAATGTTCGCCTATGGTTCGCCGATGGTTCAACGCAAGTCACTCGCGCATGGTTCGGCACAAGCGAGAAAAAAAAATATATATAGATTGTAGCGGTTAATATTCATTTATTAAACGTCAAGCTATCAAATTTAGGCAAACAGTTAAAACAAAATCAGGGTTACCCATTTTTTTTTACCTCCAGAGCAGCAGCAATAGTACCTCACATTCGGTGCGGAACTCGCAGCCACTCATTTAGCTAGCTGGACATACTAACAATGGCGTCTTTAGCCAAACCCAATGCTGCAGAATTGTTTTTTGGGGGGGCATACAAAAATGCGCGAATTTGTTGGCAGTTGCCAATTTTGGAATATTTTCTTTTCCGATTTACAACCTTAATATGTTTTGCAGCGTAAGGGATTGGACATATACCACTTGTTGCCCGGCCGGTGTTTGAGTGGCTTCACTTACGTGTGCATACCACACGAAACGACAAAAAAAATAAATAAAAGAAAGTTGATAATAACAGAACGTTGTTTTGTCAATACGGAGGGATTTATTAACTAACACACCTCCTTCACAGTTAATTTTTCCAGAGTTAACAGACGTGATCATTCGTTGACATTGGTATTCATGACTGGCCGACGTGAGGGCGTGAGAATCTCCGGCTTGACAATGCGGCAGACACCTCCAAAGTGATACTGAGAGAAGAAACAAAATGTCTGCTCGCGGTTTTTAGACGTTAGGCAACGGATAGAGGTTCACTTTATGGCTGCTGTGCTAACTGTCAATTAAGATTTTGGAATTAGGAATAAATTGTAATGAACCAACGAAAAGCCCACGTAAATAATATAAGGTAAGTTAGGTAGAAAAACGACAACAGCGAAAACATAAAAAAATAATAATAAGTAATAATAACGAATCAATCTTTACGCACTTAAAGGCCAGTTGCCACCAAATTTGCTTTGCAGCATCTAGGCCTATCGAGTTCTCTCTCGTAGGAAGCAAAGGAATGCACAAAGCAAAACTTTTAAACGCAACAAACTAGCCACGTGACTCCTTAATTATTGAGTAAAAAATTGGTATGCCCTCGTGCAACTGGAAACAAGATATAAAGATTAACGATATTAGTGTCACTAGATGGCGCCCGGAAATTTTCTTTATATTTTACCGTGGCGCCATCTAGTCACATAAGTATCGTTAATCTTTATAGCTTGTTTTCAGGTGCACGAGGGCGTACCACATTTTTACTCAACAATTAACGAGTCACGTGGCTTGTTTGATGCGTTTAAAAGTTTTGCTTTGTGCATTCCTTTGCTTCCTGCGAGAGAGAACTCGATAGGCCTAAATGCTGCAATGCTGATTCGGTGGCAACCGGCCTTTAAGTTTCATTTGAATGACGTGGTTCGAAATCGAAATAGCGAAAGAGTCCTTCTCCAAATCATGCCCCTAACGGCAAATGCGGGTACAGCACTGATTTAGAGAAGGACCATTAGAATCTTAGTGAAGTCACTCGATGAAACGCTTGCTGTAGGCCTACCACTTTTTTTTTCTCGTGAATGTTAGTTGTTGTTTCCTACTTACTAAAAGCCCCATAAAGATAGTCCATTTATTTATTTATTTATTTATTTTAAAATTAGGAATAAAACTAATATTTTTTTTAATGTTTCCTTGAAAATGTTTCACGCACTGGGCTAAGTGTACGTGACGAAAAGGTATCTTAGTGTGGGTTCTGATACAGTCGGTCTCTGGAACCGGAACAATAGTCAGAAAAACAAAGGATTAGGACCTTGGTTTCCAAACCAGAAAAACAAAACATAGTCACATCAGTACTTAAAAAAATTCTACTCTCATCACGTAACAATAGGATCTCTTAGTCATTTCTTTTATATAATAATAATAATAATAAATGTTATTCAAATCTTATCCCGATATCCTTTTACAGTAGTTTAGTCGTATTTAGTTTAGTCGTAATTTAGTTGCAATGAATAACATCAGGGTTGAATAAAACGTAACGTAGTAAACGTGCATTACTGCATCACCGGAAGCTCTAAAAAATTACAGAGGAGCAAGCGAATATCAAGGTTGGTGAGACAATTTCAAGTTTAGGGCTACTGACTGCAACGCAGGTTGGAGGATACAAGATCTTCCGTTCTCCATCCTAGCGCATCGTTTCACAGTAGCTATAGTTTGTGTGAAAACCTATATCAACGTCTACTTTTCGTAACAGACTTAAGATATTTCCGCAATCAACATAACGAGCTTGTTCCGCGTTATAGCGGTGTTCTACTTTCTAAGCTCCGCTGATTTCACTGTAACGTCCTGTCAAGCAAGACCTGGATCACCAGCGCCACTCTTTGAGAGAAAAGAGAAACAAAATACTTCACTTTTATGCCGCACGGCACCTGGCGCTGCAAGTACGAGAACTCGCTGGCGAGATACGAATTCCGATATGTGAGTTGTTCACGATTCTGTCACGAGGAGCAGTGGCGCTAGTTAACAAAAAAAATCTGAGCCCAGCGACCTGCTAGCGACTAAACACTTGATGCTGTTAAAGGGATATACCTCCCAGCGCCATTTTTCTCGATCCACCACATCAAGTACGGCCCCAAAGGTCTATTTCCTTACCGTTAGTTTTTCCCTTGCTAAAAATCCGTTTTAAAATGTGGCTTCTAGAAGATTTTCTGTTGAATAATAATTAAGTATATTTACTGCGTCCTGCAGTATATGATCCTTTGCGCGCTTACAATAACCATGACGTTTCATCTATGTGTGTGCATGTACTAATTGTTTTATAATTACCATGAGATCAAAAATCTAAAAGATTAATGGTGTAAAAATTAATATTAATTATTCCAATAGATCGCCGAAGCAAAATTATAAGACACTAGCCTAGAAAATTATAAATTGTGATGTTAAAATACGAGAATTATTCCGGTTTGTGACGACACAATCTTTAACTTGATGCTGTTTCGTAAACTATTTCCAAAGCCAACTGAGATAGCAGCTGCGTTCCTTGCTGCGAGGAACGCAGCTACCACCCTAGTCGACCTTGTCGCTGGTAAATGTGCGGATGGGGATCTGCGCGTGGCTGTTATAAGGCAGGCGGAATGTTATAAGGTAGGTCGGGTGTCCCTTTAATGAGGGTTAACGAAGCAGGGTTGGCACAACTGCTTCGAACATGATTTCACTAATGAACAATGACAATATCGTCTTTGTCTAAATAATAAACTACAGATTTTATGAAATAAATGTAATCAGAGTAATAAATAACACATCTCTGACCGCGAGTGGTACTCACACACGTGGTATTCAAGTATTTTTAATGCTGTCGTACATGGTTATTTTCAACTTTACACAGTTTAAGGTGTCTTTCCATCTTGCATTATAATCCGCCCGAGAAGATTATGATTATTTTTTGACAGGCGCGGACAAGCGAATGTAGGACTACAAAACTAATAATGCCTTACGGAATTGCGTTGGTGGGTTTTTCTTGTTTCACTGATATTAAGGATTTTTTTTTAAGGCCAGGTTTACCTCCTACTCTCTACGCTATAATGTTTTTGTTTTTGCATTAGCTTGGTTCAGAGATGGACTGTTGACTTCCAATTAAAAGGACATACACTCTCACTATACTCCAGTTCGAAATAGCCTTTGCAACATTGACATAGGAAAGAGTGAATGATGCAAAACCGGTTTTCACGAGGGAGAAAATAGCAAAAATGAATGCCTTTGCAACCACGCATCTGAAATAATGTTGCCAAACTGAGCCTATACGAGAAAGCAAACAGGCAGGAATGTACCTTTAATGTAATAAGTGTGAGTGAAGAGATAGACTTTAAAGTGGGAGATTTTGTTGCTGATTTTTAAGCCTACGGAATACGGTAGCCTCTCTGCCCATTTTTTATTGGAGCAAAAATGTTTGTGAGGTATCTTTTTATTTTGGTCTGTTAAAAGGACATCCCTAAAGTGCCATTTTTCTCGATTCTCCACTTCAAGTACGGCCCCAAAGTTTTATGCACTTACCTTTAGTCAATTCCTAGCTAAAAATACGTTTTAAAATGTGGCGTCTAGGAGATTTTCTGTTGAATATTGGTAACTTTATTTAAATGCGTCCCGCACTTATATGATCCTTTGCGGCGCTTACAATAACTATGACGTTTCATCTCTGCGTGTGCATGTACTAATTTGCTAATAATTACCGTGAGATCAAAAATCTAAAACACCAATGCGGTAAAAATTAAAATTAATTATTCCAATAGATCGCCGAAGCAAAATTGTAAGACATTAGCCTAGAAAATTATAAATCGTTTTGTTAAAATGCGAGAATCATCTCGGTTTGTAACAACGCAATTAATGCGTTCATGATGGTTCGTCTATTGGGCACAATGCCAGCCGAGACAGTAGCTGCATTTTTCGCTGCGAGGAACGCAGCTACTATCTCAGTTTAACTTGGCGAGGTATATACGCGGATGGCGATCAGCGCGTGGCTGTTATAAGGCAGACGGAAAGTTATAAGGCAGGCGGGATGTTGCTTTAAAGTGTTCGTACAAGTCGATGAGTGGTCAAGGCACTGTTATTACTATTTTGGATCTTATACAAACTTGGAAGCTTTACTCCGAATTAGCGTTATGGGATGATAGTAAGAAAATGATTCATGCTTGTGCCGGATGCTATTGGCTTCTTGGGTGACACGTGAGGTGGTTAGGAAGCACATGGCCCTCAATTATCTAACTCGCATGTACATTCAATTTTCATGCAAAACTAGGTCAATGAACTGCGGGTAGTTGAGGTGGTCAACAGGTATTATGCAAATGAACCTAATTATTCCTTTGTCTACTTGCAGGTGTTTACCTCCTATTTCATCAACACATCGCTCGTGGACCGGCGTCAAAATCGTCTGAGTTCCAAGCTCATTCATCAACTGGTTCCTTTAAATCATCTCTCACTCATACAGAAATAAAAAATATTCCTCTCTATGTCCACACGAGTTGTCAGTTCTATTCTGTCTATCACAAAAAATTACCAGCGTATGAGGAAGGACGGGAAATTAAGGGCGCGTCAATACGATATAATTTGAGCCCAGACATAAACAAATCTGGCTCTAATTTAGACCAACAATACAAAATACAAGTCCAGAGCTACAAAAAATGTCTTTGAGGAGCACAAAGAAAAAGTCGTTTGTAGAATGTACGATCATCAATTGCTAATGACCAACATCTTAAAATCAGGGGGTCATTTTAAAATTATGCTTATTATCGGCCGATTTCCTTCAAATTTAGAACATAGACGATGAAACTGATATCAATTGAAACAATGAATGTGCCATCGTCAATTGTAATCTCTAATGGTCGCCATCTTGAAGTTAGATGGCTATTATGAAATTATGCTTATTGTAGTCCGATTTCCTTCAAATTTAGAATAAAGAAGATATAGTTGTTGCAAATTGAAACAATGAATGTGCCATCGTCATTGTTAATCTTTAATGCACGTCATCTTGCAATCAGGCAGCCATTTTGAAATTATGCTTATTATTGCCCGATATCCTTCTAACAAACAAAAATTAAAAACATGAAAGCAAAAATAAAAAGGAAGTTAAACTCCATCTCTAGGTTGGATGTATTCCGCATTCTTCTCGTTGCAAGCAGTAGTGTCAGCTGCAGTGTTTTATACATAAGCTGCAATTATCGGCTATAATACCACGAGTGCTTCTATGAAATCGATAATTTGTGCGTTTTAGCACGAAACTCCTTTCCAGATTTAATTTCCCGAGACCGAAGCTTGATTTGTTGGAAAGGAGTTGAGTGCTAAAACGCACAAATTATAAATTTCATAGAAGCACGAGTGGAATTCGGTTTGAGAATTTTTGTTTTTCTTTCCGCAAAACGATTCTCCGAAGTGATTTCGTTTTAGGGTTTCACTTTCGATTTGCAGGGGAATTATCAGTTATAATACCACGAGTGCTTGTATTAAATCGACAATTTGGGTGCTTTAGCACGAAACTCCTTTCCAGTTTTAATTTCCCGAGACCGAAGGTCGAGAGAAATTTGTTGGAAAGGAGTTGAGTGCTAAAACACCCAAATTGTCGATTTAATACAAGCACGAGTGGAATATGGTTGAGAATTTTTGTTTTCTTTTCCCTAAACGATTTTCTGAAGGAATTTCGTGTTAGGGATTCGGTTTCGATTTACGATCTTGATTTCGACATACGAAATAATTTTGATTTACGGTGTTTAGTTTTGTTTATAATGTTTACCTTTTATGTTTTGTTGACGATGTTTAACTCTTATCTGGCGTAGCGTTACCATCCACCATCGCATTTCATCAATCAACCTGTAATTTCGTTCGCTATGGCATTGGCATTTCGTATTAGGCCTAACCTCATTAATGTTGTTGATTCGCCAAATGAAAAGTACAAGCAGCTTCGTGTTTCGGGAAAAACCCGACGATTAACGAAGCTGACGTCATTCCACCATCTCATTTCATTAACCAACCTGTATTTTCGTTCGCTTTGGCATTGGCATTTCATATAGGCCTAAAGTAATTTCTATGTTGTTGATACGCCAAATTAAGTGTATCTTAACCGAGAAGTAGCTTTGTGGTGCTTCCGTAAAAACCCGACGATTAACGAAGCTAACGTCATTTCCCTAATAAGGGCATAAAACAAAGCAGGTATCCTCTAAGTGAGATATACTGTATAGATCTGTGGTTCGTGTGTCAGCGCGCATTCAGAAAAACTTCGATCTGTATAATTACTGAAGGAGGTGGTCCGCTGTCAGTTTCGGTTTCGATGAGCCGGGATCTTCCCAGTGTAATCCGACCATGGTCCTCATTTAGTGAAAAGAAAACGAAAATTCTCAGTGTAATCCGGTTTCGCTTTCGATTTGCGGGGTCTTTTCAGTGTAAGTCGACCATGTCCCTCGTTTTGCGGAAAGAAAACGAAAATTCTCAAAGTAACACGAATTAGTAAACACAAACGTGTTACTTAAATGTTAAGACCTAGAAGGGACACGGACAAGGTTTCACAGTCAGGGTCTAGGTGTAAAAATTTTCAGTAAAAGGTTGGTAAGCATTAGTCGACCCTTACTTCCCGCTGGCTAGCTTTCGTCCTTAATTGGAAATCAATAAATATACATTTTAACAAAAAAAAAAAAAAAACTCTAAGAGGTCCTCCTATAAAGACCCATGTGATGATCCAGTGGTAGTATGCCGTACGTTTCCTACTTTGGTTTGTGTTGAAAAGTTTATTTTTCGGTTTGGTTATATGCCAGCATATACGCAGTAGACATCGTTATCTTTTGGTTCTCAATTACCTAAAATGTACAAAATTCGTATAAAGATATGTGTTAAAGAAAGTTTTTAAAGATGTTCCAAGCACAAAAACCCTGCGAAAACAGTATATACACACGTTCCGACCTAATGGGCTATAATTACATCACGAAATTGGATTGCCAAGTCATTAACCAAGTCCAATGTTAGCGGGATGTGCATTTCCTGTGCTTTCCTTATAGGTGGACATTTTTTTATATTTTTTTCGGTTTAGTAACTTACTAACATGGCAGCTTGTTCGTAGCAGAAAGCATTATTGGGTATCATGAATTACCTTAAATGTACGAGATTCGTATAAAGATAATCAAAAATTCTAAAGCATCAAATCACAAATGCTAAACTTTACAAAATAATTGTGTTCTTAAAGATGTTACAAGAACAAAGAAAACCTGCCAGAACCGTCGGTCTGTCCGAATAGACTATCGTTTCCCAACCGGTGAGGCGGGCCTCCCTTGGAAGGCGCGGAGCAACTGCATGGGAGGCGCGAGTCACTGCCGACGTTGTACTATAAGGGCGCATGTACGAAGCGAATCGACTTTGCATTCTCGCAGCTAGAATTTATCGCGACGGAAAGGTTCCGTTGCCATGGTAACAAAGCTACCTGGATTAGCTAAATCCGACAACGTTTGAGCGAATGCTTACAATCTTCTAATCAGTGATAAGAAGACAAGAATTCCTCCTCACGTAACAATTTCCAAGTCACTTCCCAACTCATATTATGGATTATTTTCGTTGCGAGACGGCAGAGCTAAAATAGCCGCCATGTTGGAATTTCATATGATTTCTAGCTTATAGCTGCGAGAATGCAAAGACGAGTCGGTACATAAACGCGCCCTAAAGATCAGTGACGATTTTTTTTAATTTTTAACAATGCATCACAAAAGAAGTTAATTGTGTGAGGAAGGCGAAATTTTCATTTTAAAAAATGTACATGTTTTGTACAATCTACAGCCATGTTAGCCAAAATTCTAGATATTTTTGTACTCATGTGGCAACACTGCCTCATCGTAGTGAGAAAAAAATTGCACAGCTATTTTTTTGGGGGGGGGGGGCACCAAACCCTGCACCGGGCCCCCGCCCCAATGAGGCTTAATGGCGCGTCGACAGCTTGGTCATTAGCGCCAACCTCAGTCACAGTGCAGTGGTCCGGGCTGCCACTGCACCACACATTACAGAGATATTATTCAAACCCCTAACCTAAATCTTGTCATACATCTGTACCTCCTGCAAAAATTGAAAAACACCGGACAGGAGGACAGACGTATCGCCCAATTGACGCACAATGTCATGCGGAAGATAGAAACGACGACGAAAACCATCAAGATGGCAACAATCAACAAGGAAGTGCCGGACCGTAAGTGGCCGCCGACACCAATAACATTCAGGAGGGTCAACCCCCCGCAAAAGGAAACAGTGAGTAAGTCGAGTGTGACCAATGCGCAAACGGGCCAACACCACCTCCTCACGGCGACTGCGGCGACACGCCGAATGCCATTCCTCAACAGTGCCTTTAATAGCTCGTAATTTATTGCCGTCCTGTCCATCCCACGAGGCTTGCCAAAAAGCATGTAACCTCAGACGCAGAGTTGGAAAAGCGTCCGAGGGAACAAGCCTGAGATCCCTACCGAGAGGGCCAGAAAGGGCCCCTTTTGCTGCAGAATCCGCTTGCTCATTTCCACCTATCCCAACATGGCCCGGGATCCAGCAGAAAAGCACGGTTTTCCGCTGGCCAGGCAAGCGGGAAAGTAAAGCTTGGACACGTTGTGTCAAGGGGTTCCGAGGACTGTAATTCGCCAAGGACTCCAGGGCACTCATGGAATCGCTAAAGATAATGAAATGCGTGCCCTGAAGGCCAAGGATCCATTCCACCGCCAAACCGAGAGCCAAAAGCTCTGCAGAAAACACAGAATAGCCTGATGGAAGGTGATGGGCAACCATCACTCCCTTACAAACACAAGCACAAGCCACGCCAGCGTCTGACTTCGACCCATCAGTAAACAGCCGCTGATAACCGGCGTACCGAGAACACAGCCGCCGGAACTCCTGTAAGTACCGTGCAGGTAGAGTGGAACCCTTCGGGAGGGACGCCAGAGCGAAAATGAAAATGCCACTTGGGACAAGCCAGGGGGCTACTGGCATCCCCCCAAGCCTCAAGACGCTGGGCATTTCAAAGGCTATCTCCTGACAGGACTGCTGGAGCCTATCGCGGAAATCACCCTTACCCACCCTGCGTCTACCGACTCGCAAGTCTGGCCCAAAAACCATGGACCAAGCAGGACTGGATTCCACAGCACGTAAACGCACAGCATACTGAATGGCCAGCTTTCGCCGACGAATGGTCAAAGGTGGCTCCGAGGCCTCAGCATAGAGGCTGACCACTGGAGAAGTTCGAAATGCCCCAGTCGCCACACGCAGGCCACTGTGATGCACAGTGTCCAACATCTGGAGAGTCGAGTCACTAGCCGAACCATACACCATGCACGCATAATCAAGATTGCTGCGGACAAGGGCTCTGTAGAGGCGCAACATGGCAGCGCGATCGGCACCCCATGAAGTGCCTGACAGAACCCGCAAGATGTTAAGTGCCCGCAAAGACTTGTCTTTAAGTTGGCGCAAGTGTGGAAGCCAAGATAACCTGGAATCGAACACCAGACCCAGGAAACGTGCCTGTGGGACAACAGGAATCTGCGCCTGCCCGAAGTACAGGCAAGGATCTGGGTGCAGCGTTCGTTGGCGGCAAAAGTGAATGCACATAGTCTTGTCCGGAGAAAACCGGAAACCATTACTGACCGCCCAGGTCTGGACTTTGTTAATCGCCAGCTGTAGCTGCCGCTCGCAGGTCTGCATGCGAGCTGCTCGAAAGCGCAGGCCGAAGTCATCGACAAACAATGACTGGGGAACAGCAGCTTGCTGAGCAATGGGGTTGATCCCAATAGCAAACAAGATGACACTAAGAACACCTCCTTGAGGCACACCATTCTCCAAGACAAACGGGCGGGAAAGAGCCGCCCCGACACGAACACGAAAAGAACGGCCTGAGAGGTAAGCGGAAAGCAACAGTGGCATCCGTCCCCTCAAGCCACAGTTATAGAGATTACGGAGAATCCCATAACGCCAGGTCGTATCATAAGCCTTCTCCAAGTCAAAGAAAACCTGAACCAGATGTTGACGCAGGCGAAAAGCCTCCCTCACATCCGATTCAAGGGCAACCAGATGATCGATGGTTGACCGAAAACGTCGAAAGCCACACTGAGATGCAGATAAGAATCCGCGTGATTTCAGCACCCAGACCAACCTCTCACTGACCATCCGTTCCATAAGTTTACAGACACAGCTAGTCAGAGCGATTGGGCGATTACTGGAAGGAGCAGTAGGGTCTTTGCCCGGTTTCACAATCGGGATGACCACTGCTGTCCTCCACGCTGCCGGAACAGAGCCTTCTGCCCACACACGGTTGAACATTTCCAGCAAGAACTGCTGGGAGGCAAGAGGCAGATGTTTCAACAGCTGATAGTGAACATCATCAGGCCCTGGGGCGGAGTCATGCGACTTGGACAAAGCGGAAACAAATTCCTGCCTGGTGAACGGTAAATTGTACTCCTCTAGCCCGTCGGAGCGAAAGTCTAGAGGGTGAGCCTCTTCACTACGCTTTATTCTGAGGAAACCAGGATCATAATGGTTATCACTCGAAACCTGCGCAAACGCAGACGCAAGACAGTCGGCGATATCCGGCACAGAAGAGATCACGGTATTCGCCACCTTCAGCTGTGAAACCGGGGAAGGCACGGTCTTCCCCGAGATCTGTCGCACCTTCCGCCACACCTGCTGAGAAGGCGTGGAGCGCGTGATCGACGAAACATAAACTGCCCACGAAGCACGTCTAGCCTCACGGATGACAAACCTGGCACGGGCACGACAGCGCTTAAAGGCTACAAAGTTGTCAGCAGTTGGGCTGACTGTAAACGCACGCAACGCTCGCCGGCGGGCCTGAATGGCCTGCCCGCAAGCAGGTGTCCACCACGGAACAGGAACCCGCCGCGGCTGAGTGGACGTACGCGGGATAGTAGCATGAGCAGCAGCAAGGACCACATCAGCGAAATGAGTGGAAAGTTCATCCACATCAGAAAAGTCCTCAACCGCACGCTGAAATACAGCAGCCTCAGCAAAAGCTGACCATTCAGCACGTTTAAGCGCCTACCGGGCTGGCCTGGAAGCCACAGAACCCCCTTGTGTTGTGGACAACACAATGGGGAGGTGATCGCTTCCATGCAGATCGGCAGTGACACCCCAAGTGAAGTGAACTGGGATGGCCAGCGAGCAAAAGGCTAAGTCCACCGCTGACCAATTGCCCGTGGCCAGGTTACAGTGTGTCATGGCTCCATCGTTCAGGATGCAAACAGACCCCCTCTGCATCCACTCCTCAAGGATCCTCCCTTTGTTGTCTGTATGAGGTCCCCCCCACTGGACATGGTGGCTGTTAAAGTCGCCCAGCAACAGAAAAGGGGCAGGAAGCTGGCGGACCAGGTCCTCCAGGTCACCAACCCCAAAGACCTCATCCGGTGGCAAATAAAGCGAACAGACAGTAATACCCAAATGGAAAGAAACACGAACTGCTACCGCCTGAAGCCTAGTGTGCAGAGGCACACTGGTATGCGGCTGAGAGTGTTGAACCAGCACTGCAACACCACCATGTACACGTGGCACAGGGTCAGCATCCAGACGGTAGACAGAATAACCTCGAACAACCGGATTATCTGACGCCTTAAAGCAGGTTTCCTGTAGACAGCAGCACAGAGGTCGCCAATGCGACAAAAGCAGCCGCAGCTCTTCGGCATGGGTCCGATAACTTTGGCAGTTCCACTGAACGATGGTATGCGCAGGCATTAGGGCGGGCTGAAGACTGAATCATTCTCCTCAACTCCTCCTCTGGGCGATCCGAAAACATCCGAATCCTCACCCGAATCAAAAAATGGAGTGAGGTTCAGAACGAAGTTGTCCTCGGAAGGAGGAAAAAGTTCTGGAGAATTGGAACAGGAACTCTCTCCCTGTTCCATTGGCAAAGTAGTATCAAGATGTTGAGGGGACACAACGGACCCCTC
>JAHWFP010116458.1:0-14491 GCA_023313725.1 Lithobius niger | reverse complement strand
CTAAATCTAAAGGAGTTGAAAACTCATTATTTTCATAGACTCATGGCGACTATCAACTACAGGTTTGGAGCTGCTTGAACTCCGCCGACTCAGATTCGATCTCATATTGACATGCAAGATTTTGCATGGTCTAATTCCTGTTGGTCTACCGTTTTTCGATCCTGCACCTCGTATTTATAGTACCAGGGGGCACCCGTGGAAGCTAGCTTATCAGGGCTCTCATCTGGAATGTAGAAAAAATTTTTTTGCTTTACGAGTTATCCCTGCTTGGAATGCCCTTAGCTCCGACACCCTGTGTATGACCACGGTCAATGGCTTTAAAAGAATGCTGTTGACGCAGAATCTTTCGTCGTTCTTAAAGCGACCAACTTAATGGTTAACCCTCCCTCCCCTGTTGGCACGGTATCAGCGGCTCACAACCCTTCCATTCGCCATCTGCATAATATGTGGTAAATTCTATTATTATTATTATATTACGACACTGGTCCAAACCTTTTTAAAGATTCAGCAATTATTCACCAAAAAGAAAAAAAAGCAAATCTATTTAAGTAATAGGCTTAGATTACTTACCAGTTATTACCAACAAAGTTATAAATTAGTGGTTTTAAAAAATTATCAATGAAAAAACCCCAGGTGCCCCAAAGAGAAGAAACAATACTTTCTTCAAAATTCAGTTTCCACGAAAAATATGGGGAAAAACAATTGTTGTCATACAATGTCAGCAAGACATCGACTGAAAAAAACCAATGCAAGATTAAATCACAAGCAAGCCACACTTCCAATACCAAGAGACAGCAAGTTTTCCAGTGAAAAAATTGATCTACAAAATTTAATTTCGTAGGGGTAAATATCAGCAAAGAAAAAGGCAAATGACAATAAGGAAGAATTAGGTAAGAAAAAAAATAATGATAACCGAAGGATAAGTGACACAGATAAAAAAAAAACAGAAAACATAAAATATAAAGGAGTAAAAAAGAAAGGCATGCAGCAATTGATAGGGGAGGAAATGAACAACACAAACCACAGATCACTATCACACTTCAAGGTCATTTTATGGAGAAAGACCAAAAAACATTAATGGTGAGGACAAGTGTAACCGTCATGAGTTTTCTCATCACAGTATCACCAGTCAAAACAAAACAATTTACCAGAAAATAAACAGAGACGCAAGACTGTGAAAATAACAGACTCCCAGAAAGGAAGAGGGAAAACAAAGGTTTGGGGAAAATTTACAAAATAAAACTTATAAGAAAGAGGGAAAAGGGGAAAACAATCGTGAGAAAGGCACGAAAAGAAGAAAACCGGGAAAATAGAGTCCAGGCTGAACTTAATCAGGTTCTCAAAAATAACTGGGTGAACTAAGCCATACCAGCTCTGAAACCTAGGAAATATACAAATCAAGGAGCAGATAGGAAGTAAGCCAAAATCAAAAAGGCACGCGTTTGAGAACACAAGGTGTTTATGATACAGACAAAGAGCATGCGAAAATAAAATGAGGGACCAAGGCATATAAACAAGGATCAAAATCAGTCACAACATGAACTTATTAGGGTACAAGGAACTATGAACTAAAAGAGTGCTGTCCTACAAAAAAAACGAAGTTCAAGGCATCTCTCAAAATCTAAAGAAAGGCGTGAGGAGAAAAGGTGCAGGGGAAAGAGGTGAAAGAGCTCCACTCCTTTTTAACATTACACGAGAAATAGAGGTTTCACGAAACTTAGGACACTCAGTCAGCATTCAAAAAGACTTGGACGACATCCAGTAAGGAACAGTGAAAGATTAGGGTCCAGCTTCAAAAGATTACAACAAGTGATGAACACTCATCAGCCAAGGAATGAATAATAAATAAAGTTAAATAATGAAAAATGAATGCCACCATGAGAAAAAAAACAATCTTGTCATCGGAAGTAGGGCTTCACTGGTGACAAGTGTGAGGTACCCGCAAACATCTTGCCCTTAATGGGGTCTTTAAGGCGGTAGGTTAGAGGTGTGACCACTTCGTCTATCACAAATGGTGCTTCGAACTATGTTACCAGCGTTTTGCTGAACTGTTTGGCCTCACCAAAAATGAAGTGAGTTTTGCGAAAAACTTCATTGCCCACTTTGAATGCAAAAGGTAGCTTGCTTTCATTAGCCCTAGCTAAATTTGAATCTTGTTGATCACGCTTTATAGTCCACGCAATAGAAAATGTGTTTCCTAGACGTTTAGACATATGAATCACTCAAAAATGTGAAGTTTTTCGAGGGGGACTAACAAATTAGGGTAAACATTTTCAGGTAATCATAGAGGACGACCATGGTGGATATCTGAGGGTGAGAAACCTGTAACTCTAGACTCAGTAGCTTGTAAAGCCATGACGATCATGTGTAAGTCAGCATCCCAAGTTTTCTTAGTTTTACCATGTCTAGTACGCTGAGGGACTTGACTGAATTTATGAGATATTCAGATTGATTACCCTGGGGTCAGTAGACACAAAGGAAAGTCCGCTAAATGCCGAACATTCATGGGATACAATGCATAAAGCCAATTAGGAAAGATTTCACTTATCCGATACTGAGCGGCGGCAATGCCTGTAACAGAAGAACACCTCTTTCAGTAGAATCTCGGCAACCGTTACAGATTTTGCATTTTATATAGGAAAAATTTCTGGCCATTTAGTTAGCGAATCGTTGACAATCAAAAGATACTTATTTCCTTTAGAAAGAGCAGACAAACGTCAAAAAAAACGTCAATAAAATATGTTTCACCCGTTCGCTGAGGGATGGGAGCAAAACCCTTCACACCACGTAATGATGAAGTGTTGCTTTCACATGTTTGACACAAGTGATTTTTTTTTATGTAGGCCATCACATCACGAACCATGCCAAACCAGGTTAAGTGGGTCTGGATACATTTGACAGTCTTTGATACACCCATGTGTGTTGTGACGGGGCCCAGGTGTGCAGCTACAATTAGACGTATGAGCTCGGGAAGAGGGATTAGCGTGCAAAACCTAGTTTTGCCAAGGCTAGTCTTAAATGTACGACCAACACAGCTGTTTAATTGATGCATTATAGGACACCTTTCTTACCGTTCTGCCCAAAGGAGTGATGGGGAAACTAGTACCATTTCTGATAAAATGACCAACTAATTTAAGAACAGGCTCAGTACTCTGTGCCATGCGAACTCATTAGATTCCACACAAGGCCTAAACAGTTTAACAGATAAGACCACCACAATTGCTTCTTTCTGAACCGTACTGAAAGAAACCTCCTTTACACATAACAAGCTAAATGTGTAGCAGATTACTCTGGGTCCGCTATCACCATCTTGCAGTAAAACCGAACCAAAACCAAATTTCGAGCCGGCACATCAAAAAGTAAAAGGTTTGCTGAAATCAGGTTGTGATAGTATAGGAGCAGTTACTCACTTTTCCTGTAAGGTCTTAAAGGCAAGATCACAAACGGGGTCCACCCAAACTTAGCACTGGTGTTCTTAAGTAAGTTGAAAAGTGGTTGGTTAACTAAAGAGTAAGATTGGATGTAACTCTTGAAAAAAATCGTCATGCCGAGAAAGTTTCTACCCTCCTTAATCTTAGTAGAGGTCTTGATTTTAGAAATCGCCTCGATTTTAGTACGATTTTGCAAGATGCCTTTTGATGACAGAATGAAGCCAAGGACGTGTGCATCAGGACAGCACAAATTATATTTATCTGCGTTGACAGTAAAATTTGCATAATTTAGTCAGATAAGTATAAAGTTTATCTTATTTTGGTGTTCAGAGATATCAAGATATATAGGACGCAATCGTCTTGGTAGATAATTAATCCCTGGAAGCCTGATGTCCTTAACAGCTCATCCAACATATGCTGAAACTCCTTTGAAGCCATATTTCATACCGAACATAGCGAAACGAGGGTCGTACAAACTGCTCGGCATGCCAAATGAGGCAAGTCGGTTGATTCCTTATCTAAGGGAATCGGATGGTAAGCACTCCTAACATCTATGGTTGTTAATGAGGGGTACCAAGTTGACTTAATATCAGGTCAATGGATGGTAAGGGATACAAATTGGGAAATGAGTTCCAATTGAATGCCTTGCAGTCAACCAAAAATCTAAGTTTACCGTTTGGCTTAGGTTTGAGAAAGCATGGTGAAGAAAAAGGCCTGTTTTACTTTTCTATATGTCCATCAGCTAATAATGCCTGGATTACCTGATTGTGTATTTTAATTTTGAGGGTTTTTCCGGAAAAGCCCTAGTATACAACTGTTTTTGATCACTACATCGATGTGCATCTGCATGGTGAGACAAAAAACCGGGTTCGTCACGAAAAACGTATGAGTGCCTAGAAAATATTTCTGAAAATTTTTGTTTTTCAATTTCATGAAAAGGTGCTTTGTTTAGAATACCCTGCCATCTAACTTTATTTGTTACCAAAAAGTACATTGGCATGTCGGTTAATGACTGCAAATATTTGTATCGTAACTGTGGTAGATCGTCGTAGATCGTCATAGGTCGTCGTAGATCGTCGTTTTGCCCTCATCATTAAATCAGTTCCTAAAATAAATTGGTGTGAAAGGTTTTTACAAACGACGAGGTGAGTGCTGAAAAGTTTTGCCAGGTAATTGAAATTCAATTGCAACATAACCCGAAGTTGTGGTTACTTCACCGTTTGCAGTTAATAAATTCAACAGAAAAGGTTTTTTAATTGGAATTTTATCACCATAGATGCAACGAAAGCATTATTGATTAACGTATACCATCTTCCTGAATTCCAAACTGTGTTCGAGAATATCAAGTGGAGTAAATGTTTAAAGCTTGCATTAGATTTGAAGTTGATACCAATAATGTGAGTTTTAATTTCAAGAGCAACTACCTCATCCTGACTCACAGCTGAGGAGTTCCGCTAGTTTCGCGCACGACTTCCGGTTTAACTAACCAAAGGGTTATTCTCCTGATATTCTGGCATTTCTAGATAGAAACGAACCATATGGCCTTGCTTCTTAAAAACCAGCAAGAAAAATTGTGTGCCTGATAATTGTTTCACCTGCCACTGAAACCACAATTCCCCATGTTTTGAGAAGAGTGCCTAAGAGTCAATATATCATGATTGACATTACTGGGAGAACTTTGATTTCCATGATTTGTTGAAGGAGGAATGAACGAATTTTAAGTTCCTAGAGTGGGGGAGGGACTGCAACATTTTACATTCCTTGGATAGGAGGAAACGTGAAAATTTTGGTTTATGGGATTCGAACTCATAGCGGGAAAATTAGTGCTGTTTGTGATTGGAGCCTGAATTTGAGACTGCAGGGATTAAAGTGTCATCTTTTTCTAATCGTCCTCTCTAAAAACTGCTTGCATATACTTTTGCATTTGAGTTCCAAGATCACAGAGCTCGGATACAGATGAAAAATTTTGAAACGATATCATGGCTCGAATTGCTGGCGTGAAGTTAGCTAAACCGATTCGTACAAGCTCTGCATCAGGAATTGGCTCATCCAACACATCATTCCATTTCAAGATGTCGTTTCAATAGGAAGAAACATGCACGCTCATATTGTCATGTGTCGAACAAATTTCTGAACGAGTGACTCCTGTCAATTCGGATTACGGAATTTCCTTCGGAATGAAATGTCAAAGCACTCCCAATCACCATCAGCCGCTTCATTTCCTAGCCTTTCCTTCTGGATGAATTGGAATCCAACGCCGCATATTTAAAGTATGCTTTACAATTTTGCAATCTCGTAGGAAATTATTTGTTAAGAACTCACCATCCTCACCATTAAACTTTCGTAAGCTAATCCTGGGAACCCTACTCTTATGAAAATCACCACCACATGTATAAGAAAATGAAACTCTGGTGTTGGCCCAGAGGGGTAGATGTTTCTTGACATGATGAGTTTGTTGAGAAGTAATAAGGTGAAAGTATTCGTCCTACGGAATTGTAATATAATCACAATTTTGATTTGCAATTGGCATTGAATCACACATTTTATCATTCGTTTGTTCAGTCGAAGGAACAAACTTTGGCTTACGAAAATCAAAATCGTCATCAAAGAGAACAGCAAATTTTGCTCTTGAAGCGATATTTCTCGAAGGAGGAGGGAAACGATAATCCACAATCAGATCATTATTAACTAAGTTACCAATAAATGGGAAGTTATCTTTGTTTAATACACCTTTATCTAAAGGTCAAATCTACATCACTTAGCAAGTAAGACATGGAAGGGAGAACGCCATTGCTCATGAGTGGGCCTTGCTCTCTTTATTCACTTTCATCAGCGGCAAAGCTAACTTTCTTTGGGTTTAATCTCTCATTTTAAGGAAGAAAATCGCCCCATGGGTCGTTGCTTCGATCAGAGAAGTCAGATGCTCTATTACTAGCATTTGAAAAATGATTAAAGGTCGAACTAAAGTCGGAGAACATTCTGAAGATACGGCAGCAACTACGCCCAGACACATTATCTTGTGTGGAAGGCCCCAACAGATTCTCAGCTACCCTTAAAGTTTCTTCTTCAGTATATGCTATATGAATCGTCTGGCTGCTTCTCGAAAACGACGGGGAGTTTTGACACCATGAAAAAAGAAAGACTCTATTAGCAATAGGAAAAAAATTTACACTTCGAACGACGGTGGAATTTTTGCACAAGGAAAAAAGGAGTGATTAGTGTTTCCTTAAGATCTCTATGTATCTAGTAGGAACGAAAAAAATTTTCGCCGGCAGGTTTGTTTAAGGATTTTTTTGTCACAGGCAACAATGAAAAAATCACTTCATACTGAAGCCAATGCATGTTAGCAGAAAAATTCGGTTATAGTTTGAAAAACCAAGGTTTAAATCTTCGTTAAGGAACTATCGTTTGTTTTGAGGGGGTGTAAGCTAAGGGTTTTTTAGACGAAAAACAAAGAAAATGAACTTAAGGTATGTTAGGTAAGTGTCAGAGAAACCGTGATTATTTAAGTTGTTTAATGTTGTAGCGCCTAAAATCCTTTAAAGGGCAGTTACATCCATTTTGACATGCATGCTTTACTTTTAGATCTTTAATTAATAACTAAACAAAAAATTGCAGTAGGAATATGTTATGTCTGTCCGATACAACAACTTAATTACTGCATCACCAAACCACGGAATGGGTACCGCCATAGTTTCACGCAGAACAAACAAAATTAATGCATGGGATCTAAAGCCTCTCTCGTTACATTGAACACAATGTGGAATCTTTTTACCAGGGCTAAAAGACAGGGCAGGAAGTGCTTCTCAGTAAAATGATTAATGTTGGTCAATTATGCAAACACACAGTATGGGCTCTTGGTAGATATCACCGGTCAAGCATCAAGCAAATGCCCATCTCTACATCATGAACGTGTGAGTCTGTCGGGACATTAAGAGACAGTCCAAATGTAAAATTGACATTTGTAACATCTTGTTACTGGGCAAAACACCTTTATTCTAATAATCATGCAATCAAGGACACACTGAGCTTGCTTCATTAAAACTTGATACACTCTCATAGACACTTCAGCACTCCAATATTTTCGTTTACTGGATTCTGACACTTCCAATTGGTACAAAGTTGAGACCATTTTCACATGCGTCCTGTGCCAGATGTTTCAGCCATCCAAGATTCTGGTTGATCAGATTATTTCTAATAGTTTCAATTCATATCCTGAATCTCTCCCCATGAACATAAGTGTTAGTTTTCTGTGGAGAACTTTTTGTTTATACAAATCCTTCTTTGTACAGTATAGTTGACTCAACACCAGTACATTCGCTGGCAATGCCACTATCTTTCAGGTGGACGACTTGTTGAATGCTAGACCCACTATCGTCAGACTTGTAGAATCAAGTGGCATTTTTGATGATGTTTGCTTTTGCACAAATTGCTGGGTCTGTCTCAGTGTATCACAGAATAGTCCTATTTCCCTATTGTGGTTCCTGAAATGCAGTCAGACTTTTTCAATAACCATTCTGAAAGGGTGTATACCTTGAACAATGGTAACTTACCAGAATGTAATGTTAACACAACTAAGTAATGCACAAAAACATCTTATAGCCAAATCAGAATTAAACTGGATATAAAATCTTTAAATGCAAAAGGTATAGTACAGCAGGCCCATATAAATTGCCAGCAATTGTCTTTGTTAATCTTGCCTTTTGTCTGGCAGAACCTTTAATTTTAATATTTCATAGATCCATTGAAGACGGTCTCCTCCCTAACGATTGATGTAGGGCCACAGTTACCCCCAAGCATCAAGAAAGGTGTCTCCTCCACGATTTTAAACTGTAAGCCAATTTAATTAACGTGTGTTACTTGCAAAGTTCTAGAAAAATTCATAGCTAGACAAATTAGAAGTTATTTGGCAGAATATTGGCTTTTTAAAAACCAATTTTGTGTCTTGCCTGGAAGATCTCCTATAATTCAATTATTACGCTGTGTGGATTTCTGGAATAATGCTATCAAGGAAAATAATCCATGCCAGTTAATTTATTTGGATTTTGCTACGGATTTCGACAATATATCACGTGAGAAATTGTTGTACTGCCTTGAAAATGTTGACATCGGTGATAAGGCAATAAAATGGATTAGAAGTTAAATTGTTGATAGAACGCAAGTAACAATTGATAACTGTTTGTCAACCCGTACTAAAGTAACAAGCAGTGTTTAACAGGGTATTGTTTTAGGCCCCCTTTTTATTATCTGTTTTCATTGATACTTTTACGAATGAAGTTAGCGTCAATAACTGCTTTTTGTTTGCTGATGATTCGAAATTGGGTAGACAAAATAAATCTAAAATTTATAGAACTATTTTGCAATATGGATTAATTGAAATAATTAAGTGGTCTACCGAATATCAATAGTCGTTAGCTGTTGATAAGTACGTCACCATGTCATTTGCAGATCCCATGACTGAAAATGGTGAGACCTCGGTGATATTAGGGGCCTAGTAAGGGGCCACGGGCGAAGATCAAATGCGTTTTACCAGTTCTAGTACAGGTGGAATCTTCTAGAGGTATTTTGTTAAATGCTAACATGAGTATCGCAATGATATGCCACTTAGAGATTCCGTGGATCTATGCATGGGAATGATGGATTGGACAGAAGTCTTTAAAAGGCAGGACGATGTTTATTTTCTATTCATGCATGAGACAAAATGTTACGAATGACGGGATATTTTAGTCAGAAGTCACATCGATGACCAGTATAGGACACTGTCTCTACAAATTACATGGCTACACAAACAGGGTGCGGGAAATATGTGGCCAGGGAACATTTGGTCTGTCGGGGGGGGGAGGAGAAAGTTATTAACTGTAATTACAATCACATGATTCTGTATTTGCTAGTTTTCTACTTAAATTACCAAATTATTCGTTCATCCCTGATGTCTTACAAAAGCTTGAGACAACTCAAATGTAGAAAATGAACATGTCTAGTCACAACTGGTAATACACGTACCCAGAAGCAATGCGCACATGCACGTTAACAAAGTGTACGTGATTCTTGGATAACATAAATTAAACTTGCCACAGCATTACCCACTATATTTACTATAGGTTGGCCCTTAATGTGCAAGGATACATAATTCCACGCGACCTTTTCACAATTTTGTGGGGTGCCACCTCTCCACATTTACCCCCTCGAGGGTCAGCAGCATTTATCTACCTATAGTGCATTCAACTAAGGCTAGTTTCACATTCTTATAACTTCACAATATAATAAATACGCCGTATCCCCCCTCATGGGTTTGGAAGATTGCAGGTCCCACTCCCACAGTAGTTGGCTTGGTTTCTTTCACTCCCTCACACTTAATACAAAAATATTTGTATTAAGGCAAAAAATATTCGTATAATAACAATTATACTCATTTTGTAAATGCAGGATACTCATTGTAGAAACTTATTAAGTTAAATACAAAGGGGCTGTTATGCGTTGCCGTAGACACTGTTAGTTTAAACGAAGTATTAGTTAAAAAACTACAAAATGGTTAATAAACTTGACATCATGATGGATCGTTAATCTTCCAATCATGTTAAACTCATCGTCAAAGCAGCAACTTGAAGGTTTCGTTAAGATATCAGGGGCAAACTGATTAGTCGGTTGGTAGGTCAACTTGATTTGGCTGGATAAGACCTTATCACGCACATACCAAAGTTTGTGAACATAGTGTTTTGATCTTACCCATAAATCTATTTTCCTAATCAAACTAATCACTGATTGGCTGTCAGTGAAATTTTCCAGAGGAGGCTTACAAGATGAAACACGTAATTCCGTTAGCATTGTATAACACCACCAAATTTCCCTCAATTATTCAGCAAGAAGTACAAGTTCGGATACCATAATACTCAGGCATATAACTTTTTGTTTTTGGCTTTTCCAAAAACTAAGCAACCAAAGGTCTTTACCATGTACCCCGAAAAACCTTTGGCATCAAACGTAGTGTTCCATGATGTGTCAGTCAAGCCATACAAATTTATAGACGACCCCCATGGGAGCACGAGATGAACGTTTCTCCTTGTTTTTAAATAATGTATCACACATTTGGCTGCTTCCCAATGAATTTTAGTTGGTCGTTGACTGAAACGTGATAGGTTACAAACGGCAAATTTCAATGTTGGGTCTTGTACCCTGTGCTATATAAAGGAGGGAATACTCAACTGCCTGGAACGAGGAATCATCACATAGCACAGGTTATGCACAATCCAACGTCTGTGTTGGCAGGCAAGGAGTTTTAACTGGTTTCACATCATGCAACTTATGTTCAGTTAATGAACGACCAATGTACTTCGGCTAAACCACTGATATTCCTAATTCATTGCACTCAATGTTATATCCTAGGTCCAGTATTGGACATTAAATTTTACCCACCTAAAAAGTTGGCTTCGCTGTAGTGCCCGTTTATGCAGTACTTTATCCTGTTAAGGAATTGCATTGTTGGTCATGCATTTTTGTATTTATGTGGCAGGCCTTTTAATAAATAATCCTTGCGTACCAACTTATGACGTCAAATCAAAACAATGATTTTTCTTTGAATCTGAACTCTTGAGCAAACATCGTCGTTTCATCCGTGAACTGTAGTGAAGACGGGAGTTTGTCTAATTAGTTTATCAACTATACTAGTTGTAAAGCCATTATGAATACGGGCTAATCTAGAAGTCTACTACGTTCGAAATGAAGAGAATGTGTGCGAGTCTCTTCTCCTCCTACATCATGAATCCCTCAAAATTCTTGCACTGCCCTATCTTCCCCTCCCCTTCCCCTCCTACTAACTAAGTTTGCATCCGAATTTATTTTTTTTGGGGATATTTAGCAGGCTAAAAAAATTATGATTATGCATAGCGGAGAGCCAAGCTAAAACCAAAGTATTTATGAGAATAAAGAGAAATGACACTGCAGATCCGAGTTCTATTATGGCCGCATAATACGTGAAAATATTTTTGGCTAGATGGCCGTGCAATGTGCTTCACTGCAGTCCTGGATGCTACAACGGGTGTTTGTTTAATTTCAGAGAACACTGGATCAAACTAGAGGTTGGAAACCACGACGACTGTTCTGGTTTCCAACTATTTTAAACAAACTATTTAAAGTGAGTAGCAATTCAAAATTGAGGACAGGAGTTTGCTTGTTATCGGTAACCTACACAACTTTCAAGGTATTGCTCCCCCCCAAAAAACAATTTTTCTCCCCGAAAGAGCTCAGCTTTTTCTAACGCATTTGTTGATGAACTCTCCTTGCAAAGGCTAATAATACTGACAGAGGGTAAAATTCGAAATATAAGCCAGATAATAAAGAAAATGTTTAGAAAGTAGTTAACTGGAACAGAGCGTCGTCGAAGGTTGAGCGAAGCTTCGCTATGATCGCACTCATGCGAAAATCACAAAGGCTATTCAAACCACACTTTGCATGCAGTAGCACACGGGAGTCCAGACAAGATTTATCAAAAAAATAAATAAAAAATCCGGAATTGGACATGGGTTGAGAAACCTTCAGGGTGACAAAACGGGCTAAAAGTCAAGAGCCAAAATCCAGACAACAACGAGACAGTGAGCCGTTTCTAATTGTTAAAGGCATCCAATCGTTAAAAGATTGATTGTTGATGATAGAGAGGCAGCGTGAAGGCTTCGGGCCATGGCCCTAAATAAAATCATCATTCCAGTCTCACTAGCAGACATGTGTCTGTTGACTGTAATCAACTAAAAGCATATGTTGTAAGGCTGGGCTGATACCCATTACCGATTCAGAATGCCTTGCGTAATTCCGTACCGACATTTGCAATATCGGTAGAAATCGGGAACGGTAGATAAAATCCAGATAGATGGGTAATATACCAATTTGAAGATATTTTCACTTCCCGTCGACTGATTTTGACATTTGAATACAACATTTCACCAGCTTTTTCACCAGCTTTTTCACCAGCTTTCCAATGGTCCAAACCACAAGCAGCTGTCTCTTAATGTTTAGAAATTACAACGTAAATTTTTTAATTTTACTGGGGGTTATGACCCTGCTACCCTGGCAGCCTTTCCCTGGTGGAATGTTATCACTACTTGCAATGGCCTAGGCTACCCTTTTTGGCCACACAGCAAAACATCAAAGAAAGAGAAGCCTGCTCCATTATGTCGACAATGGAAGTGACGGTGGCCCTATTCAAAAATGAAAAGGAAGAAGTTACTTTGTGTAATTCCATTCACTTTTGTCAAAAAGGTGTCTTAAAATTAATAGCCAAGCAGCTAGTATTTACTACGCATACTTCTTGCAATTTGTTGACATGCAAACTCAGTTCATTAGCACCATTAAATAAACCAAATAATTACCAGATAACGACTGGATTAATGTTAACTATTGCTTTGTTAGTAGCTTCCAAGTAGCTTATAAACCAGAAGCTTACAAGTGGATGCATTCCAAGATATCATTATCGCTTCCTTTTCCATTCGTTGTCACATGGTCTTCACGGAGAGAAGCTGTGGGTTTTGTTTCTGGATACCTGGTCCAGGCCAGTTGAGTCACTATAGATAGAATCTTATTTCGCAAAAGCAACTGTAAAAGGAGTCAACTTTCCGGCACACATGTGAACTAGCATTGAGACCACTACCATACTAAGGTCACTGGAGAACCAGGGCACAATTTTAACACACAGAGGCCTCCCCACCCCCCTTCCCCGGTTGACATACCAGAGTAAAACTTTAAACTGAGGCTTAATCCCCCTCCGACATAATGTATAATATCGTGGCAAAAAAATCACCCAACATCTTCATCGTTTTGAGTCACCCAAATCAACCAACATCTTCAACTGTTGTGCAGTTTTGAGTCTTGCCTAAACTGTATATATTCTCGTTTCAGGAAAAGGCATTCTTGCTTCACTGTACGGCTGCATTATGTTTTCAGTGGTGAGATTTTGATATTAAAAGGACGGTACTTCGTTGGACATTTTTATCAAATTTTCTCGATATACTACCGGATGTAGTTTTTTAAGAAATATCAAACAATTATTAAGTGGTCCACGAGTCCGATTTTAGTATTAAACGTGGCATTTACCTGTATCTTTCTCATGTTTTCTTGCGGTCCCCCTCCGTTTACCTAACTCCCGCCAAAGCAGGCCAAGCAGCAAACAAACGTCGTGTGAACGATTAGGGACTATATTCATTCGCGCGCCTGATGACGGAATCGGGAATCGGGAATATAGGCATACTGAAAAGCTATGTTCCTCGAGCACTAGAGTAGAGAGGAATGCAGCTACTATCTAAATTGGCCTTAGCCAAAATGGAACGCGATCGACGAAACCGTTTTTGCGTGTAAGTCTAAAGAACGATAATGAAAAGTGGTGGAAGTTGAATTCCGAGAATAAATTAAACACGTATAAAGAAATGGCTACATTTCTTCTTGAATGTTGACTAGCTTACTACTGAAACATAGGGGTACATTATTAGCGTTGTAGAGTGCTCCTTAGTTGCACCTATGTAATGAAAGGTGGCGGGAGGAGGAAGCACGACTTGTTTCTTCAAATATATTGATTATTTAAACCCACAAAACTGCCTTCATTGTTTGTGAAAAAAATTCTTCCACCTACCGTTTTTCGTTCAATGTTACGGAAAGAAAACTTTTTATTAGGTCAAATTTTTTTTATATAATTGAGAGATAGGCCATAGTCGTTTCTAGGGGTGACTCCTGTCCCTTCCCCGTAAAAAAATACCCCACTGTGGTAAATTTTTTGACCAACCTTCTTCCATATTTTCAAAAGTTTCAATTTTTCAGTTTTTATAATCCACTTTTTTTGACGGAGGACTTTTCGGTTTGCGTGGACGCCGGAGGGGATAAGGCACAAGATGAACTACATACTTACTGATACTGTAGTATTTTTTATGCAAAAAAAAAAAATTTAGTAGAGCGAAATTGGCATTTGTTTACTTTGGTGAGTACCAGTACTTGAAGGAAAGGCCTTATGATGATGACAGTATTTTTTAATGTAAACAAAATAGCATCAACTCTTAAAAAAATTTGCTTCAACCCCCCCCCCC
>JAHWFP010116437.1:0-29994 GCA_023313725.1 Lithobius niger | reverse complement strand
ATGTTTCTGCTATTTCGCTTGCTGAAACCGTATTCGTTTCGCACTTGACAAAAACTGTCCCACGAAAATGTGTGATAGGACCCACAGAAACTTTGGAGCCACAGGCCCCATCAGACCTGTATACATAAACTGGAAAATGGAAAATAAGCCAAATAAATCATAATGAAGTACAATAACCCTTTTTTTTTTACGCACTGATGCGCTTCACTTAGTGGCTTTACTTGGATTCGAACCGATGAAGTTATTCCTATCCTATCACTGACTTTCCACAGGGTCTGATTACGTGATTGCAGAGATACCATTGCCAGATGTATTCATTCTGTAGTGTGCATTTTGGGGAACCAACTGTCTGAGGGACAGACAGACAGACATCAGCACGGGCCGGGGAAACTCCTTTGGTCTCTTTGCACCGCACTCACTAAAACACTGCACCATCAGTAAACCACACTTTCCTACAACTGCAAATTCCTTTCGTTTTGCACGATACAGAAATCTTGACCTCCAAGGAAAGAAGGAATTTATTCACCGGCTTCCCTTTCGAGTTTCTGTTTATTAGTATTGCTGGCCGGCCAGCACTCAGGTGCGGTGATTTTCCTCGATGCAACAACTTGTTAATCTCCTATTAAGACGCGGGAAATGTTGTTCATAATCACCCTAAGCCCCTTTCACGGTATTGAGCCATTAGTGGAATTAGTGCACTTGAAGCTAGCTGGTGCTAGTGGTGCACTTATTTTTTTTTATTTCGTTTCCCGTCGGCCTTATATCCCCTTTAATCGCGTAAATTTCGCTTGATTTGTTACGTAAACCCCTGAACAAATTTCTTCCTTTTCCGATACGGAAGGAGTCCATTGCACAACACAAGAAAAAAAAAAAAGAAAAAAAAACCTAACAAACCGTCAACAGAGATTTTAGTTTGCTTTCCTATTTTTTCTTCTTTTCTGTTGCCTCTATTTTGTACAATCAATTTCTTATTTTTTATTTTGTCTCGCGTGCGTGAAGAATCTCAAGTCTCGTGCCAAGTCCGCTTAAAGCTGTCCGAGTGGACGTTAAAAGTTAAAAACAGCTTCATTAAAATAAATGAGTCGTAACACGGTCGGGAAATAAAAAACAACAACGATGAATGTACTAGAAACAAACAATCATAAATATATGGAGAAAATTATTGGGAGTGCAGCAATTAAGCAATAAGAACATTTATTAATGGCAAAAATTTTATTTGAAAAGTAGACTCATCCACGTGACTACTTTTGGTTGCACATTGTTCGGTGCACGGGAAAAAAAACAGCTATCGAGACCAACCAAATGCCATTATCATTTTTCTGCAGGTCAGTGGCGCATCTGCTTCAGATCGGATCGTTTATGGTCGATTACTGTATAAAATGGGGACGCACAACAACACAGTCATCGATCGAACTTACAGGTCGATCTTATCCGCCAAATCAGTTTCACGTTTATCGCCAAACGAATCCACGAAATTGGATTCCAAACAGTCCGGCCTTTTAACTGCTAAGTAATCTGTCATAAAGACGACAATAATAATAATAATAGAGAAGGAGGGAAGTTTTGTCCCTTTGAATTCGGCCGTGTGTGACACTTGGATAGACAGGGACGGAGTTTTTAATTTTAACAACAACAATTGAATTTTGGAAAGTAAACATTATCCCTAACGTCCAAATTTTACCTTATTTCCTTACATGGTTACTAGTTGAAGCCCGGGGTGGTGATGAATGCACGGATTGCATGTGTGTGTGCATTTTCGACCGAATTAAGGTTCTTCAAATTGTCACGCACACACTGGCTGACAAACGCTGATTTTCGTTCGCTTCGTTCACTCAATCAGCGCATCCTGCGACCCTCCACCCCCCAACTGCTAATGATTCGCCCTTTCTAATGATCACTTCTATTGTATTCGTCCATGTTCATGCTGGTGGAAATATCGGCGCATATGCCTCAAATCACACCCCCCACAACGGCTAATGATCACTTCTATTGTATTCTTCCATGTTCATGCTGGTGGAAATATCAGCGCATATGCCTCAAATCACACCCCCCACAACGGCTAATGATCACTTCTATTAGAGCCTACCAGGTTCATGTTGGCGAAAATTAATACGGCTCACGGCGGTCTCGAAGCTGCCTCTTCGAGAAGCATGCTGTCCTGAAAAGCTGTCCCACAAAGCTTTTCCACCTACCAGAGGCACGGTGCCGTTGCTGGGTCGCAAGGTCCTCTGGGAGAGAAGATGCAGGATTAGCTTCCTGGCTCCAGACCAGCTGATTCAGCTATTGCCAACATTTTATTTTACCAAAAACAGTACGAAGAAGCATTAATTATTGTCGGGCACTGCCGACAACTGACATCGAACCTACAGGCAAAATACGCAGTTTCTTCCCCGTCGGCCTTGGCTTGAGAAACGACTCCCTTCTCTCTTCATATCAATGTCTTTTGCGAATCACTGCTTTTTTTTCGCGTTCATCTCTTCGCGTACGGATATCGCCGTTTTGCACGGAGTTCGACGAAGCTACAAATCTCGTACAGCCAAGATTGAAATTGATAAATCCGTTGCAAATCTTGTGCAAACCGTGTAAATCTTGTATAAATCATTTAAAAGTTGTAAATGTTGTATACATTTTGTAAATCGAGTACAAATCTTGTAAATCACGTAAATCTGGCGTAAATCATTCCAATCTTACTTAAATCTTTTGTAAATCGTTGCATCCCAGCAAATCTTCACGTACATCTTCAAATCTGTAAAATTGTATGTAAATCTTTAAATCTTCTGCAAATCCGTGTAAATCTTGCAACACTTCATGTATATCATTAAATCTTTTGTAAATCTTTAAATTCCAGCAAATCCGTAAATCCGTTGGAAAATTTGCAGATTTACAAATGTCGTCCACTTATTTTTTTGTCTGTCGTACCTTTCGCTGTTTTGTCATCTGTTCGGTTGCCTGAATTTAAAAGATAGTCAGTGCCTCCCTCTTTAAAAGTACTTTTCAGTGCCGTCCCGTAAACAAGTTCCTATCGCAAATGGATTGTGTCGCCGGAAACTTGAGTAGCAGCCTTGTGGTCTCCATAAAATTCTCCTCCCTAATTCGCGGGCCCATTCGGAACTCGTGAGGTTAGGGTCGGGCTTGTCGGCGATTGCCCCAACGGCTGCTGTTTGTCGGGGACTCGTGACTTAAGGCCCCGGCACGTGCTCGCCTCCCACCATACCAGGCTCTTCAAATCGATCATGGCCGAGAAAGACGAAAAAAAATCCATTTGTTTGACACATGCTGGGAAAGTTCGTTTGGAGTGTAAACTTTCTGCCGTTGTATTTTTTTTCTTGCACTTTTTTAGTTTTCTGAAAGGCTGGTTCCACCATGCTACAGAATTAAAAGAGAAAAGTCGAATTAACGTCCTTTTCAGTTAAAGTAAACTGCTAAGGTTATCTCGAGACGAAGACGAACAATTTTGCTAGGAAATCTTTCAAATGCCACAATCGGTATGACCCCGAGCGAATTTCCTCTTACCGACTGGAAATGTGTGGCCAGGATTGTATCTGGGATAAAATTGATTAAAATTTAATCAAAAGGGATTAAAACTGAAGAACAGAGGCCGTCTCCTCCGTTATCCCCTCTGCGCTTCTAGATAAACTGCAGGAAGAACCGATAATTTCGGCCTAAAATATGTGTCAGCCGTTCTGGAGGTGTGTACCTCCTCTTCTTCATGAAAAAAGACATTAAGTCGACTGTCACAAAGTGTAACTACAGTAAGTCTTGCCATTTTATAAATAATACTACAGACATTTTAAAATAAATTTGTTTTAGCTGCAAGAAGCCAACCTACACGACAGCAAAGATGGAAAAAAAGCTGTTCGTCCGGGGATTTTAGACAGTGAGGCAGCGCCTCGTGCTTGAGAAAAACAGATTTCTTTTTTAATTGGCCTTAGAAATACATCTTTATGTCCACGTTCCATCCATGCTTTACATCACTTGATGGCAGCACACTAGCGTGTGTCTGCTCGATTCATAGTTGATTCTGCATTGTTGCAGGCAGTTGTAATCGTGGCAAACAATCTAGGAAAACAATTTGGAAACAATTCAACTAGCTTCCCGGTTCCGGGTCAAGCTGTTGTGAAATGATGAAGTTTTTTTGTGGTGTTTTTTTTTTTCTTGGTGTAGTTTTTTGTTTTCTTTAAGCATTTAAGCATACCTTTCTTTAAGGTTAATGCTTGTAATAAATCAAATTAAATTCATGCGGAGAGGATAAATGAAACGAAATGAAATAAAATAAAATCTCCTGCGGATTTTTCTGAAAATCCTCATGCACAAACAAACGTTTATAAAAGCATTGCATGCCGGCCGTGCTAATGAAAGTGGTTTCATCTTTCTTTGGCGATTTAATCTTGTAAACTTTAAAAAAATATACAAGCCTAAAACTCAACTAATTGAACCACAATGGAATTTATATTGTTCAGTATTGATTTTCCTGTCGTCTGCGAATGCCATTTTCATGCCAGTCTACCAGATAATAAAAAATTTAAAACAAAACGGTTTTTTTCCCGTCACGAAGGACGACGAGTACCCGATGAAAGATGAATGTGTTCATCCTGTTATTGGCTAGAAAACAGAAACAGAGATCGATAAAAATATTACCAAGAAGAATCTTAATAGGAGCCTTAGCTAGTCGTTAATACACCAGCACGTTAAGAAGAAAGCCACAATAACAACAGCAATAATAATAATAATAATAATAATAATAATAATAATAATAATAATAATTTTATTGCATGAAAGAAATACTCGAAGTTTGATTAAACAAACTTGTGTGAGTAGCAACAAACGTTTATACATAATTGTACGCTTAACAATTTTATACATAAAAAACGAAACAATTACACTTAAATATATGTAATACATTTTAATAACATAATCAATCGATATGTACCTTTAATATTCTTAATTTACTTTTAATACACTTAATAATAATAATAATAATATTAATAATAATGTTATTCAGTATAGTACACAAAAGGAGCACGAAGCAATAAATAAATGCCTGTATGTGCACTGAAGGGAACATAGACAAAAAATGCAAGAACAAAAAACAAAACAAAATAAATTCTAGTTACTTAAATTTATTTACAAGTTAATTAATTTAATGCTAATCACATTGCCAATAATAAAGGATACCTTCCCAAAAATATCCAGCTTTTATCTGTTTTCTCATTAAGTATGTACTAGTGATGTGTCTGTGGATAAGTTGAATGTCATTAAAAATCTTAGGAATAACAAAACTCATTCCTCTCTTGCCATAAGAGTTTCTCCATACTGGTGTTTGGAGCCAAGCATTATTAATCCTTTGTGGTCTATTAACAAGTATTTTATTGCTATTGCTGTAGTAAAACTTTGCGATGACACTGTAGGTGAATAATTGTTTAAATGTAAAAATTTGGTTTTCTTTAAAATTTCCGCCGTTGCTTTGTCAGCTGCATTGTTAAAAAGTGCTTTTGCTGCTTTATTTAATGTTTTTTTTTGAAGTCTGTTTAATAAGTTATCCGAGGTAGATCCTATGACAATACAAGCGTACCTAACTTTTGAAAGGATTCATGCTTCATAGAGTGCTTTTTTTTTCACTTTTCTATCAAGATAACTTCTAATTTTGTAGAGTAGGGGTATAGCTTATCTAATTTTGTTAATCAAGTTTCAACATGGTTGTAATGTTTCCAGTTTTCGTCAATTTCGAGCCCTAGGTTAGTAGTTTTGTCCACTTGTTTAATTTTGGTGCATGAGCAGTTCATTTTATTGCAATCATTTGCATGTAAATAAACAATTAGTTTTTCTCTGCACATGTGTGAAGTTGTAAGATGCATAAAATAGGTTTTTTAGGTCTGGGTTGATATAAAGTTCATTTATTTTGAAATAATCATTAATTTAAATGGTATCTTGTTTATAATTTATTGAGATCATACAATAATAATAATGATAATAATAATAATAATCATCTTTATTATAAATACAATATGGTAACCTTCGGAACTATCGCAGATAGTTTGTGTCAGTTCAATTAAATCATCGTTTTCACAGTACATAATACCCATAATACGTAATACATATTACAATATTTGTTTAATAAATATATGCATCCATGAATAAATAATATATTATATACAATTTATGGATTGTTAGTAGTGTTAGTTTAATTAAGTTTTATACCTTAATAATTATAACTTTATAAATTTTTAATAATAATATTTCTTTCTGGTGAGATCAAAATACGAAGCCGAATCCAACAGTTTCATTATCAGCAGGGCTGTGTTTTAACGTTTTAGATGTGAGAGCTTTGCTTGGGTTGCATAATTAATGTGTTCATGTTTGTACATTTTAAAAGGGCATCGTCATGCCGTGCTGCCGTTTTCCCTTAAGTCTTGGAACTTTGTACAGCCTTTGCTTATAAAGGGTTTTTAACCAAGAACCAAAAATAAAGTACGGTTCATTAGTCTAACTCGCCTTCTTGTTAAAACAAAACTGACAACAAACCGAGTTCTGAAAGTACTTTTATAATTAATAAATGCCATTTTAAATTTTAAATAAGCTAAAAATTAATCTTCCTCCTATACAATGGAGAACAACTCTGCTTAGACCTCAAACTAACACTAGGCCTACTCGCGATCATTCTGTGGCCTAGGGGGCAAAATCGCTTGCCATGTTTATTGTTTAGCCTAAGGATTGCTTAAATTTCAATATACTCACTAGTGCAAAAATAAACACGCAAAAAAGGCCACTCGCAAAGTCGGCCTAATTATACTGGGGGCACGTGCTGACGTACTACTGTCAGTGCCAGAGCAGGGCGTCTGAGTGTCCGGGACCAGTAGCTTATTGAGCGCCGCGCTTTATCGCTATTATCAAGAATTTATAGGGTTGAGGAGGAGAATTTGTGACTGAGACCGCTTACTGAAACGTCTTGGATACATTCGTATTAGTTCAGTCTTAGTTTATAGAGGGCGCCATGTGTGTTACATGTGGGAATTTCTTCTCAGTTTTTGGCCTAAAAATTAAACTAAACTAAACGAAACTAGCTTGTATTAAAATTATTATTTAGCCTAGCTTAGTTGTAATTTACTTTACTTTAGATTTGGGCTGAAAAATGAGCAAAAATTACCAGATGGAACACGTGGCGGCACCCTCTGAAAAATCGGACTGAACTAATAGGGACGAATCTAACGTGTTTCAATAGGAACTTTTTAGCGTTACAAATTCTCCTCCCAAACCATATAAATTCTTGCTTTTATACAGCAGATTGCAACTTCCTCCCCCTCCCACACGCCTCTTCCAAAATCTACCCAAAAATGAACCCATTACGGCACCACAGAGATAATGCCAACAAACACACGAATCTGACATAAAGGGGTGAGACAAAAATATTTGTCTACATTTGCAAGATTACAATTAACTTTATGATAAAAGTGCCCTCTGACTGGCAAGAAAACTAATAAGAACATGTATTTGGCAACAAATATTCAATTTTCGGCGGACACTTACGATCACAAGAAGATTGTATATGACGTTTATCCGACCAAAACTTGAATACTGTGTATACGTATCGTCATCCAATTACAATGGTGATATTTACAGGTTGGAACAAGTTCAAAGAGCCGTCACCAGTCAACTGTTCTTCACTGAAGGGTTTGCCTTACGAAGAACGTTTGAAAAGGTATGACCTGACAACCTTGTTGCTATAGGCGTTTAAGTGGTGGCCTTATCAAGACTCGTCAAATTAGTCTGACGAAGTGATTTTGCCTGTCTACCAGTTTTTTCAACGATCGAGTGTCATAAAAAACCAGAGGACATAGCATGAAGTTGACAAAATCACGAATTCGATTGGACAGACTTGCTTCACTGTAAGTCGTTAATTCTTGGAACTCACTTCCAGAAAGTGATGTAACAGCACCTTCAACCAGCAGTTGGTAACTCAGTGAAGCGGTTTCACAAGCTTGCATTCTTCCGGTATACTTTAATTAACTTAATTTAATATAAATATCAATTTATTTAAAAAAAAAACAATGATTTTAGGGCCATTTTTGATTGACACCGAAAAAAAATAATTATTTGACGTAAATTGCGATTTAGTTTAGCCCTAAACGCAAGAAAACTTGAATCCAAAAATACAAAATTCTCCAAAAGAGTGCGCTGTAAATCCAGTCACTCCAAAAACCTGGTCGATTTAGGGGCATTAGGGCGGCACGCAACAGCAACACTAAAGTTGTCTGTCGACTCGCTCGTCCTTCTCGAAAACGAGAAGGAAAAATGGGACGGACCCCTTTGCTGTCAAGAAAGGACGAAGAGTGGGGGCGGAAGGGGTGACGCACGGCTGCGTGGGAGGCAGCGAAGCGAGAATGGAACTCTGCACTGTTATCTGACAAGTAATAGGGGGGCGGCATCTTTTGAAGAAAAGGGCTTTTGCAAGTAAAAGTGGAATGGGAAAGGAAGAAGCCGGGGGTTTATCTCACGACAAAGAAGACGGCAGGTTGAGCTTTGGGGCCCCCGAGGAAAACGAAAAATGCAAAAGTGGCGACGAAGGACAGCTGTAGAGTTATTTCCACAGTAAAAGTGACAGGTCCAGCTTGGAAACAACTCCGGGAATGCAGAGAGAGCCATGTGAGATGACGTTGACTCCCGCATACACTTTTTTTTTGTCTTGCTTAAGGGGAAGCATACACTGATCCCTGAAATTTCATAATGGGGTTCCACGGTAACCTTCACCAGTCTACATCGCCATTCGCTAAATGGTGAGGGATAGTCGGTGGTTGGCGACTTCCGCTTTAATTCAACTAGCACAACTAGCGAGACCAGCGACTACTTAGTCGCAACCGGTCTTCTGTACGTTTTCGCACTTCTGCTTCGTACTTCCGGTTTGTTTTTATTAGTTGTTTTTTTTTTTACGCTGAATCTAACGGTGAAAACCGTTTTATTCTATCTGATTCTACCTGATACCATTCGGTAGATGATGGGCTCACTTGTTGGCCCGCTGCAGCTCCATTTTCTGTATTATTTATTTCAACTATTTTTTGGACGCTGAATCTAATGGTGAAAAGAGTCTGTCTTCATCTGGTACCCTTCCACAGATACTGGGCTCACTTGTAGACCACTCTGCGGTCACTTGTAAGCCACTTCCGCTTCATATGTCCCGTTTTTGTTTTTTTTTATTCCTGTTTTAACTAATTTTTAGATGCTGAATCTAACGGTGAAAACAGTTTGTCTCCCTGGTACCGTTCCAACAATAGATGATGGGCTCACTTGCCGTACACTTCCGGGCCACTTCCGCTTTGTACTTCCGGTTTTTCTGTTTGTTCCTGTTTAACTACTTTTTGGACGCTAAATCTAATGGTGAAAACAGTTTGTTTCTATCTGGTACCGTCCTGGAGTTGAAAAAGGCGACGGACGGACGAACAAAATGTATGCTATAGCAGGGTTCCCACCAAAATACTGAAATCAAATTCCCTGAGTTTTCCAGGTTTTCCAGAGTAGATGAAGTCATTTTCCAGGCTATTTACTGTAATTTTAAGAAGGAATTTTCTTTTGACACATTTTACCAGTTTTGTGTTAAAAAGGCTGAAACTTTTAGATGGGAAATACATTATTTAAAATCATAATTTCTTTCCTCAGTTTTTTTGTAAAAAGCAGAAAATTCCCCAATTTCTCCTTGAGTTTCAAACGTAGTTCAAATTCTCCTGAGTTTTCCAGGTTGGTGGGGGAACCCTATATAGTCTTCCCAGCTTACGGTTTACAGAAGACTAAAAAAAGGCGACTCGACACGAAGTTTATTCTTTTTGGCTAAAGTCAACAAGTTTACAATACTGCCTGAGCTTATTTCGATGATAACCGATTAATATTTCAGTTTTGATGTGATGGAGGCTAATAACCGTGCTGAACAAAGTCCGACATGTTGTACCAGGCCAAAAATAATTATTTTGTCTTACTTTCCATCAATCCCGCTCGACCCCACCTACTCGTGAAATGGATGAGTCATTAATTCTTCTTTCTGTAATGTGCTGGATTCACGAATTCAACCATCATTCTTGAATACGCACTCCATTCAACCGCATATTATATTAGCGACGACTTCCATTCAGACGCCATAATTCCCAGCAAACAGTCAAAACACCAATATTTCGCGCTAAATTTTATCGTCTCCTGGCACTCAGGACCACCCACAAACAGCAACAAATTTTCTCCACTCTTCCCATATTGCAATTATCCAATCAGACATCTTCCACCCTCCCCCTCACTTTAAAGCACTCATCTCCACCAATTTAAGGAACCGAAATAATTAGCCCTCATTTATCCGACCACCGTATTGGTCAACCGTGGGCCGAAATTACCGACAACGGAAGCGCCAGTCCGTTCAAAATTCCCAGAAACCAACCTCGGTCGTCGAGAGTCGGTGGACGACAAAATGAAGAGTTGGTTTCTAATGGGGTCGGTCAGAACCGTGATAAAGACGGGGACACTTCTGATGATGAGAGGCCAATTTTTCAATTTGCTTTGTCCATCCATTAGCCAAATAACGCCACCATGCAGCTGCTAGCACCGAGTGAGAATGACCAGCCAAATTACCTCCATTAACCCTCCTTTATTTTATTTTTTTTTTAGGTTTCAAGCCTCGAGCGGTTTGTCGTGTCCAATTAATAAGGAAAGAATGCGCCCACCGACCAACCAACCATTCCTGGAAGAACATTGCCCCTTTGAAAGACCCTCTTTCCTGCGTATTGCGTAACCCCCTAAAGACATAGTTTATAACACATTCCGGCTAAACCTTCCGGCTAAAGGCACCAGAAATTCTTTCGAGCAGGCAAGTCAACCAAATTTAGCTGAATGACCAAGAAAAAAAATGCAATGTGACAATAACAGGCCTTTTAAATAGGCTACTCTTATTCCCGACACGTTTTTTCTTGAGTCATCCCAGAATGCAATGCAAACCATCAATGCAACAATCTGTCTACCGAGAGCCTTGCAGTTAGCCAAAAGACAGGCCAAAATGGCAGCTGTTGATTCACATTCCAAGCTCCGTCAAGGTTAAGGCCGTAAACTATCAAACAGGAAGGGTTGCTCGTCGATTCGGGTAGATTTATTGTCCAGAAATTCATGAAGAAGTATTGAAGATTGTTGCGGAGTACACTGGTAGAAGCCATTCTGTGAACAAGCTAGGATGACAGGTAACGCGTTCAACCATTGTTACGAAGTCTGGCAAAGAAATAAATGTCTTTAAGTAAGGTAACTAAAGACTCAGGGATTACTAAACGATTCGGCTGGAACCGGAGAGGGTCTTTCGGGGATAGACAATATGGCTGTCACTAAACGAACTTGCAACATATGGCGACAGATATGTTCGGCTGTTTATCCATGGTTAGGCGACGAAGTCAAGCACAGAGATAGGTCGCATCATCTATTGACAATTTGTTGATGGGTAAAAATGAAAGCCGTGTCCTGTATTTAGCGTAGGTAGGGGTATGTGACTCTTGGTAAGGGCCCCTTTAAATAAATTGAATTGAAAGCCGTGTTTCAGCTAAACGCACATAGTTTTACGCCAACTTAGCTACGATTGGCAGCTAGAAACGACAGAATATCGTATTTATTTCGTAGCTGCAAGCTTTCAGAGCCGAGCTGAATTGTTTCAAAGTGGGCAGCAACAATCACTGCATGTGCGCGCGTTCAACCTTTGCAAAAAACAAAAATTACTGCCAACAATTATTAACCCCATCAAGTTAGGCAATACAACATCACATCAATTCAATTGAACAAACATCACATCAATTCAATTGTCGAGGCCATAACCATATTCAATTCCATAGCCACAAAAAAAGATACACGATTACATTGCAATCAGGCAATCGTTAAGTGTGCCGTAAAAAAAGGATGACATGACTGAAGTTTTAAATAAATACAGATGCAAACCTGTTTACGTTGCCTTTTGGACTTATAAGTCAGACTGCCTGAGCGGGGAATCGAACCCACGACCTTTATTTAACCAATCTCGAGTCCATTGGCTTTCCGCCTCGTTTAAATGATTGAAGTTTCACTTTACTTGTTAAAATGTACAGGTATAAAAATTGATGATTTTTAATTGAAATCAGCAAATGTACAATTGAGAAAGTTGCATCTGTTGAAGTGCTGTTGTGCTTTAACAATAATTTAATTAGTAAAGCACAACAGCACTTAAACGGACGCTATGTTCTCAATTGTACATTTGTTTATTTCAAGTAAAAATCATCCCTTTTTAGCCGGGTACATTTTAACAAGTAAAGCGAAACGTCAATCATATAACCCTTTTTTTTACGGCACACTAGACATTTTTGTTTGTAATAACATTATACAACAAACCTGCTTTTTACCCGTTAAAAATAACGGCATTTATAGGTGACCATTTCGAATTCTTTCTTAATATCGTATAAAATACTTTTTTTTTTAACAATGTACAAATGGTTTTTTCTTCTTCTTTAAGACTAAAAAAAGTCTGTGCAAAGAAAGAATGAACCGACCATTCCTAAAAGGCCATTGCCCCTTTCCAAGACCCTCACTAGCCTCTCTCCCCCTTCGAGGCCTTCCAGCTATAACCACCAGTTCCTCCTTCAAGTAGCAGGGGCAGCCAAATTCAGCTGAATTATGACCACTTAAATAAAGCAGTTAGGTTGTTGGTTTGGGAGCAAGCAAAAGGTAATTTTCGTTGGTGGTTCGGGAGGGAGAGGTCTGGTTGCCTCATTTCGAGTTTACAAACGCGAACATTTTTGTGTTGGAATGTTACTTGTAAATGGGGAGAGCCACCATTCACTAGGCCCGCTTGGACAGACAGACTGAAGTGCATTACATACCCTCACGAGCAATTAGTAAAGACCCATGGCAAGTTGGTCATTATCCTTTAACCCGTACAGCTCTTGAATGAGGAAGCGAGCTTAAAACGATGAAAGTCTTTGAAGCCGAGCAAAGCTGCGTAATGAAATATGAAGCTATATGCAAAAGGGCGCTGGTCAAACGGTAAAGGTCAGCAGTCATCTTCAAGGTATCGTTACTGAATGACTGAAATTGTATATTCTTCGTTTGTCTTTAAAACTCCGAAATCTTTGAAGCCGAGCAGAGCTGCGTGAGGAAGTATGAAGCTATAAGCAAAAGGCGCTGGTTAAATAGTAAAGGTCAGCAGTATCTTTAATATATCGTTAATGAATGACTGAAACTGTAAATTCTTCATTTGTCTTTAAAACTACGAAGGCATACTCTCTTTATAGGTGTTTTAGCATACTTCTAAACCAAAGGGCTTTTGCAACTCGTACATAGGTTTGACTGACTATAACGAAGCGGAAAAGCCATCATTCAGTATAAAGGGAGCAATCACCTTTGAAGGAACATCACTGCCACGATAGCCCAGACAAGAGGCAACTCCATCTGGAACAGTGTTGAACAAGCTTGAAGGGAGGAAGGAGATGGCTTTTTTTAATTCAAGACCGACTGCGGTAGAAATCACATGTCTCGCCTCCTGGCTCAACGCCATTTGACGTGGATGCAGAAGAAGTTGACGACTTTTAACGTTCCCTTGGTAAAATAAGATTCTGGCGTTATTGAATCAGATGGACTGGAGCCCGGAAATGAAACCCACACCTTATCTCCCAGACGACCTTGTGACAAAAATGATGGAACACACTGCGACAGTTACAGCATGGATACTCCGCACCCTAAGGACATGTATGCGTTCAAAGGGTCCTGGGGTTGCATGCTGATTCAAGGGTAAGTCAGTATGATTCCTACAAATGGTCGTTTTTTACGCTCCATAACACAGAGGATTTCCTCTGATAAAAATGCGGACAGTTTTTATGCTTGATAATTGAAGAAGTTTCTTCCGAAAAATCGCAATACGGCACATTTTTTTTGTTTGATAACGGAGGAAGTTTCTTCGGAAGCATCGCATTTTTATGCTTCGTAGCAAGGGGGATTTCATCTGAAATATCGTAGGTTTTGTGTTTGATAACAGGGATTGCCTCCGAAACATCGCAGACAATTTTTACGCTTGATAACATATTTCCTCCGAGGCATCGCAGTTTTTATGTTTGGTAAAATAGTTTTCTCCAAAACGTCGCAAAGATGATTTTTATGCTCGATAACAGAGAGGCGTCACAAAGACAGTTTTCTTGATAAAGGATAGCCTAAGCTTTACTCTTATTAAAGTCATAAAGACAACTTTTTGTGCTTGCTAAAAGAGAAATTTCCTCGGGAACGTCACAAATTTTCCACTTCTTTCTTGTGCAACATTCGGCTTTCTTCAACGCTATTCAAATATTGGTGCTTTATCCTCGTTTTAGGGATATCCCAAAGTGCCAAAAGAAAAAAAAAAGATAATGTGATCACCCAATTTTTTCCTTTACATGAAACATTTCGTCCTTTACGCTTCCCCACACCTACTTTTACTGTTGTTGCAACAGCGCACCATTCTTCTTTTTAAAAGCCCAGCTCTTTCCTATTCAAAACCAGCAGTGCAGGGCGGAGGAACGCATTCACGTCAAGTCTCGTTATCATTAGTGTAGTTCACTATAATTTGGTTGGTTGGTGGCGCAGTCTGCAAGCTGACAAAGCGACGCCGCACTACAGAAGCCCTATAACCACGGGACTGCGAAGCAATCAAGCTAAGTAAAGGCGGACTCAGCTAACCTCTTTTGCGCAACTGAAACTAATTAGACCTATTTGAACATCCATTTTCCTTTAAGTCCAAGCTAGTGCCCACTGATTCCATACTAGGTTTGCTGGAGCTTAGACTGTGAGCTTTAACAAAACCAACAACGACAATATACCAAAAAGGACAAAGGCAATATCATTGTCAAGCTTAGCACCATTCCTACCTATCTCTTTCTCGTGGACCGCTGTTAGGACTTGTTCCTAAATCTCTTTCTATGGAATTTACGGGCCATATTGCACGACACAATCTATTTGCCCCTCGCACTTCCAGATGAAATCATCCAGCCGTAAAACATGGCCGTCACCTGTCTTGGCCGGGAATTATCCCTGTCCATCACACGCCCCCAATTTTTTTCTCTCTCTCACTCCTCCCAAGTTTCTGGATGGCTTTCCATTCGCGTGACAACCTGCGATATTCCTTAAAGCGAAAACTCTTAGGCAATGCGCATCACAATCCCCCTAAAAGATGCCCCATTTGCCTCTTGTGGTATTAAGGCATTTTTTTGGCCCTATAATAGGGTGCTTCAAAATGATGTGAGGCGCTTTATTGTGATAGCTGCCTTGACTGGAGATTTTGGCGTTACTCCCACCCCCTTAGACGACGACGATGATGATGATGATAATAGCGTGCTGGAGAGAAAATGTCCGTGTGTGCATTCCGCAACAACTGGTGCTGTATACATAAAATCACATGTCACTCCTAGCGGCGAACATAAAATCATGTTCGCAATGCATGTGAATCTGCAGCTCGTATCCCAAAATTCTGCCAAGGTCCAATTGTTGATTTTGTATCTGGGCTTCATCATTATCGCGCAGTAAGAAATAAGCACGACATAAACGTTTATTCTCGCCTGAGATTGGCTGCCAGAAGTTGCTCTTGCTCGTTATGTATCGTCGCCATTGTGAGCAAGGCCCAGAAGTATGTTTGTGGCCAAAAATTAAGCTGTTACCTCGCGGTTCTTTTGCTTTGTCAGGAAAAAACCATTTGTGGAAGGAGTTCAGATTTTGAATCCTGGTGATTTCAAGTTGTCCTTCTTTGCTATTAGCCATCAGCGAAAACCAAACCAAAGTGTGGCTTACTGTCCGACGTTATTCTGATGGCGTATTTCCAATTTTTCCTTATATAATTTATAGCGATTTATGTCGATTTATTTCAGTTACACAAGTTCTGCATGCGAAGCTGGTTGGCTGATGTAGAAATCCTAATTTTTCCTTTAGCTTTCTTTATTTTTCACACATTTCCACACTTTATATTTATTTGTTTCACACCTTTACACATTTTTCACAGTGGTCTGTAGACCATTTGACAACACTCGACAAAACCGTTTGAATGGTACAGTGAAACGTAAAAATCTTTTTTAAATGTACTAATTGTCGAAAAAAACTGGCTGCAGACACTGCCTTAAAAAAACACAAAGACGGAAAGATTAGAATAAAGTTGAAACCCACAAATTAACGGAAATCTGTGATGCCCAGTTCTTTGGTTTGTATTCCGATACATCTTTTTTCCATATATCCACAGCTTATGGAAAGGTGGAAGCTGGTTGCAACACACTGCAGGGGTTACGAACTTTAAAGTTTTCCCTATCCAACCAGAATTGGTTCAGAAAACTTGGCGCTAGCAGTCTTCTACAGAGAGATCAAAGAGAATATTTGATCCCGTAGGTTTTTTGAGGAAATGACAGAATAAGAAATGATTCAACATGAAATGACAAGGCCACGTGTCTGAGGTAATTCACAGCAGAAGAAGTAAATCCAGAAACACAGGACAAAGTGCTCGACCTTAATAAAAACTCTGTAAAATTACCTCATGTAAAAGTCCTATAGAACTTAACTTGGTGAACAGTTCTTATGGTTGGAAAACAAATACACTGAATATCGGGAGTATACTCTTCCTTAAATGCTAGAAAGTACACTAGTAGTGTGTTTGCACTCAACGCTACATGCAAGGTCACATCAGGGTTAACAAATGACATTTTGGAAAAAAAAAGCATTTGAGGCAGATCTGGGGTCTCCCCTACTGAGCAGAATTTGTAAAATTAGGGTTTTAAAAACTATCAAATCTTCATGAAATTTACCAGGGTGACTAGAGTTCACACGATAGAGGTGCAGGCAAGATTTCCTGCAGGGGGTTTGCACGAAATAATTTGTATGTCCTCTCCTTCCAACTAGGGGGTCTGGGGGAAACTCTGTGAACTAATGCATTTTACCCTATTTTGAGACCATTTCTGGCTTCTGGTGAGTACTCCCTGCACTTGACAATTGGAATAAACAAATATTAAAAAATGCACCTCCCAAGGGATGAGCCACAGTATGATTGTTTCTATTGAATCACGGTGTGGCGCATCCTGGGGTTTCCGACGAAAATGCTCTTTTCGCTTTTTTTTTTTCAATTAAAAAATTGAGAAAAAAAAGGAAAAAAAGCCGGAAGAAAGCTCGAAAAACAGCGTTTTCGTACGAAATTATTATAAAAAAAGCATAAAAGGGCACATGTGGCAACCCTGGGTCACATGTAATTAGGCTCATGATTATGCCTGTATTTGAGCAATTCGGCCTGTAATTTGCTTTAGTGAATATTTACTACAAATCAAGCTTTATAAAGGTCAAACTTTGGACTAGGCCAAATTAGGTCCATAATACGCAAAGTAATATTTCCTAACCTGTTCAACAACTGCACCTATACCAATAAGGTAAAATGTAAATTTAAAGCTTGCTGTTGTGCAGCCTCGGTTTTAACCCTCTGTTGCATGCATTAATTTCTGGTACTTTTTTATGATAGTTGGTTTGGTCGTGGGTTTCGAACCAGCATTCTCATGGTTTGTAGGCGGGGACCCCTCACAAAGCTCGTGTCTTGGACTCTGTTTTATCACCGAGAAGTGGGCGTGTTGCTTTAAGGCAACTCCATGCAACAGAGGGTTAATTCTAATTTCTAACTCTTTCACTCTTCAAACTGAGGTCATCTTCACGTACGCAATACGAGCGAGGGCGAATTTTTTTTTACAATAAGCCAAGTGTTACACCAACGTTTATAAATTTAAAGCTTATGTTAAATTATTTATCCCAGCCTGCTCAGATGCAAGGTGGGACACACTTATCCGATAGGTTGGCCAGCTAAGGCCTTCTCCGCAAGAAGGTTGAACATTGCAGGCTTTTGGGTTCGTTCGTGTCGTGTTTAACCTGCCAAAGGACTGAAAGGATTTCGCGTGTTTCCAACTGCTGAATAATTTGTCGTGCTCCCGTCTTTTGCCTCGCAACTATAGCTTCCAATGATTGTATGCGCGAACATGAGCAACTCGACACCTTGAAAGTTGTACAGGTAGCATGCTATAAATCTTCTCTTATAAACATTCCTGAAGAATGGTGCCATAAATCTTATCTTATAAACCTTCCTGAAGAAAGGTGCCGTAAGTCTTATAAACCTTTCTGAAGAAAGTTGCCAAGAGTCTTATGTTATAAACCTCCCTGAAGAAAAGTGCCATACGTCTTATAAACCGTTCTCAACAAAGGTGGCAAAAGTCTTATATAATAATCTCCCTGAAGAAAGGTGCCAGAAGTCTTTATCTCAAACGGTTCCTGAGTAAGACGGAGGCAAAGTCGAACTTAAAGGCTGGTTGTCACCAATCTTATAAGCAACCATGGCGCCATCTAGCAGCTGTGATATCGTTAACCTTTACAGCTTGCTTACAGGTGCATGAGGACGTACAAAATGTCCACTCATTAATTAAAGATGGTTAGGTTAGGCTGTAGCTTTGAAAATAAATTCTTTGCGGCACTCCTTCGCTTGCTGCAGGCGCACGCCAGGTAACATTAAATGGCGCTATTTATACAAAGTTCATTAAGTAACAGCCACGTTTAAGATGCATTGAGGTGTCGTCGGAACACCCCTGCTCTTATCAATATAACTAGTTACAGACACATGTTGTCCAATTCGTATAAAATGTTCTACTGCACTGGAACATTATGCAAGTTACTCGGCTAAGCTTTACTTCACGTCTTCGGCATTCACATATAATATTCTATAGCGACTTGACAGAGAGGTTCTTCATCAAAGATGGAGCTCAGGAGAGACCAGCAAGGAGTGAATTAGCTTGCGCGGCTACTGGCCTCACTTTGAGATATGTCTTGCGGCAACTTTAGCCAGCTCAAAACTAATCAAGTTTCTAAAGAGGCCAACGTGGACGAAACATCAAGGGATTGTTGGTCACTTACGAAAGTCCTTCGGTACAAGACTATGCCACGAGCAGCTTATCACCAATTCTACAATCTCATTTACAGGTCTTACAACTTTTGACATCTCTTGCAGAGAACCACACGCTTCGTCGCTTAACACCTTTTGCATACGTAAGCATTTATTTTTCAAAATTCATAGCGGTTTTATTATCGCTAGCCCTGAAGCGACACGATCGTGTCCTCTAGTCACAAATCTCTCACTCTGCATATGTTTTCTGTTATTGTTGGGACCTTGACAGTGTTGTGATTCAACACTCACAATTAAGCTTCTGTAAATAAGTCTGTAAGTGGAAAACTCGTATTTGTTGAATTCATGTTAGAATTGGTTTTAATAACAGTCACAGTTTTATAAAAGTAGGGCGGAGTTGGTATGGATCATCGGGTCACCGTATCATTTATGTCACTATTTTATGGCGGGTTACTATATCTCTGGGACAAAGAGACAGACCCGGTAACCCCACCAACCCGGAGTGACTCGGAAATGAATGCAACTCTCTACAATGCAAGTTCCGGTGGTGCGGATATCCACTAGCTAGCGTGACTAAATTCCTTCCTTAGACTCTTCCAACAATTTTTCTTATTTCACCTCCTTAAATTTGCAATCATGAAATCACAACCATTCCAGCTCTGAGTTACATGCGTTTCACATTAACAGAACAGTTGTAGACTGGTAGTGTCGCTCTTTTCCTCATAAAACACGTGTTAATGATTAAATATGCACTGTCGGCTCTTTTGACCAACCAGGTGCACGGACAGGAAACATTTCGGGCAACCCTCTCCAATGTCGGCCGCCACTCGCCATTCGGCGAATGGAAATCAGCCGTTGGCGACTTGGAACTTAGCCTTACTCGCCAACACGGCGACAAGCAATAGGCAATGACAATAAAAGAGCCATCTCTCGGGAACCGTACAAGTTATAGACGAATGGTTTGCGGCATTATGCTAAGATTTTTAAGGGCTACGTTACTGCTTTTTTTGCATTGATACTGGGGTTAAGGAAAATTTGACAATTTCGGAAATGCATAAATTAGAAAAACCATACATCGTGCAGGATGTATTTGGTATGTGGCGAGTAAAAATTGTGAAATGGTGAGTGCTTTCTATCATCTACTGGCCAAGTGGCGACTGCTACTGGATTGACATTCGAGAGGGTTGATTTCGTGTCTTCGGATAAAAAAGTGACCCCTACAAACTCTATAAATAGATAGCGAACTTGACAACCTCCAACATATCAGAATCTGATATACAAACACCCGCTACGTCAAGGGACCTTCAAGTCATAAAATCAGAACCAAAATGGATGCCATTAAGTTCTCGTCCCAACCGTGTACACTCAACCGTAACCTTTGGCAGCGCAACTATCTCCCAGTAAGGTTTAGCCTCTTTACGGAAAGAGAATTTCCAGTAAGAAAGAAATCGTTGACCAAATAATGGGGTCGCATTTTTAATAAATGAAAAATCCTTCTTACATTTTTTTTGTAAATAAACGCCTTTAATATAAAGGATTTTGACATCGCATCACACGGCACCGAACCATTTCCGACTTTAAAACTATTTCTTCTTACAACTAAGTTACTTTTAAACAAAACTCTTCTACTGTATAACAACTACAACATCAGCTGAAACTTAGCTCCGACTTTTACGGTTGACCAAATGATAAAAGAATCTGAGCAACACCTGACGACACCCATTCCAAGGGTCACTGAATTTCCATTTGAGATAAACCCTCAGATGCATGCAGATTCGTGCCTTGGAGTTGTTTGTGTTCCATTTCAGAATTAATACCGTTGACTTTTGATGCCCCTCGCGCCGTCAGAGGTGGTCGTTGGCAAAGCCGTCGAGGGGAACGCAGCTGCCATTTTACGATTGCAGAGCAGCCAAACGGGTTAAGTAGAAATCGACGAAAGCTGCGCCATCTGCAACGAGAAGAGGGGGGATTGGGGGGTAGAGATTCCAAACATAGCTAATCAATCCATCCATCGACGCCTGCGCCGTGTGGCCGCCACGTGGCATTCATAACGAACTAGAGTAGACGACGACGACTCTCGGTTTCGTGTTATGAGCGACTGCTGCTCCAGGGGGTGGAAAAAAATATAAGCAAAGGCAAGCAGGGAAGGAAGGAAGGCCAGATGAGGGTGGTGGATGGAGCATGCGCATTAGCATTCTGTCCACAGGCCATTAGCAACAGCTGGGGCTCCACTCCCGAGGACAACAAAAAAACAGCTGGATTGGTTGGTTGGTTAGAAGGAGAGTAGGCCTCGCAGCGGCACACGCAACGACAACGGCACGCGGAGACCCAACGCCCGATGGCTGCTTGAGCGTGGCCGTGAAGGACAACTTTTTTCCCCCAACATTCCCCTTCCCATACTTCATATATATATACCCAAGATTTGGACTGGAGATAGATGAATTTACGTTAGGCTAATTGAAGGGATTAATTTAACCCAGTCTTTACCGAGAAGCTCTCTGAGTGGTGGATGGAGTCCATTGCACGAAACTTGACGTATCCAGATGGAACCTCCTGAAGCACGGACACTGACCAATGTTTTTGGCCAGCTGTTCCTGTAATTACTTTTGTTTTGATTCTGGTACAGATGAGCTAGAAGGGGCCCAGTTCCATCAATAAACTATTACTCGTTCCAACAACAAGACAGTATCGTTTGGCGCCTATCGCTTTTGCTTCTTACTTCTTCCATTCTGGCAGGGCTGAGTGTCCCTTCAATGTTGTAAAAAGTTTCAAAGTGTCCCAAATTGTAACTTCAAAAAGACATAAATTTACATTCCTTCCGCTTGGGTTTACTGTACGGCTCGGTTTTGCAACATTACTCCCGATGTGTGCAAATGTTGCAAAAGGTCTAATATAGTGAGAAGGTATGTCCTTTCAAAAAATCTTCCGATTGGTGCCTTTCTTAAAAGCTTATCCAGCCAGAAATGCACCATTCTCTTGAAAACTTTCAGAAAAATCGTCAGTATTCTGGATAGTACGTAGAGATTTTCCTATAAGTTTCACAGTATCATCCTGCACTAACTTTCAAAAAAGTTTCATCATGTCCTGCAGCGACTTTCCCAAAAGGTATACAGTCTCCTAAGTAGGACTTTCGTAAAGGCTGCAGTTTCCCATATGCAAATGGAAACTTACCGAAATACATAATCTTAGGATTCTTACAGGGCTTCAGCTTCAGTTTCCTGAATGGCGACTTTCAGAAAGGCATTACGGCTTCTTCTTCACTACCTTCCGAATGGTCTTTCAGAAAGGCTTCCTAGTCTCCTAATGAACAGCAGCATGGTGTGAAATCAAACTATCCTTAAACGTGCCTGTCAGAAATGCCTCAGTCACGTTATTTAGCGCTGGTATTTTAAGCAAATAAACTTTCTTTCAGAAATGCTTGCAAGTGGCAGGAATTGAGAATTCACATAAATACGAGTGCCTTACGAAGGATTCATAATGTCATTGACATTATGAATCCTTTGTGGACACTCGGAAAGTTATAGTTTATAACATTATGTCATAAACTATAACTTTCACAAATTTATTTATAAAAGAACTATCAATTGTGATAACACTCATTACTCCAAATTCTGTGATTCAATAAGTTCGGACAAAGCTGAGGAATTTCATCGATAAAATGTTTGTGTGGATGCTTCTTGTATCCACAGCTAATACAAGAGTAATTTTCACTAAATTTGGTGAACGACCAGCACCGAAACATGGATGCTGTTAAAAAACAAAGTGCACTATTTTACACAATCTACGTATTACCAATTCTAACTTGTAAGGCTTTCGGTATTTAAGAAAGGCGTGAGAACCTTACTCACTTCCACCCCGCACTTGCAGGGAAGAAAACATCGGCTTTGTATCTATTGTCCAAATTCTGGCTTTGGACTTAAGAATTTTTTTTGCGAAAAAATTCCCTTTGTCGGTCACTGTACGAGAGGACTGTATAGCTGTTTGTTGCTACAGTTTTGAGCATGTTGCAGTGGTAGTTTAATTTCAGTGTTTATTATGATGTAAGAATCAACCAAAAACCAAAACTGGTATAAGAAAAGCCGCCAAGTTTCCAAAAAACCTTTGAAAGTTGTAATATCATTCAACCAAAGAAAGGCCGCCAAGGTTAAGCTTATTACCCAAGTTAATCGCACCGACTAAGTGACTAGATCCAATCGTTTAGCTTAACGCCAACGGCGTTGTTGAACCGACATAAAACTCTTTTGAAAACTGAACCATATACCTGAACGGAGCCACCTTTTCCTCCAGTGTGGCGACGAGGCTGTCTCACTATCGCGGTGAAAGACATATCTTATTAACTGACTTCAGAATTGATTCCCGTCAGTGATACTGACGTGTATTGGCAGTGGGAGAACTTACATTCTTTTTATTAAAATAAAAATACTCCCAACGGTGGAAAACAGAAGAAAAAAACAACAAAAGAACAAATATCCGCAAAAGGCAAGACGTCAAATATCCGATTTAACAAAAATGATAAATGTCCAACCTCACGTCGACAAGAATTGAATTTAGATGGTTCCCTCTTCTTTCTCTTCTGCGTTTCGTTTTGTCATTCAAATGCCATTTTCTGACTGCCTTAAGTGAAATATTCAATTTCCAGCAGGGAAATTCCCAGCTACAAGCTCACCCACCCCCTTCTTTGCCTTCCTTCCCCTACCACCCTCACAGAACCTGCCCACGTCGACAGACGTTAGAAAAGCCCTCCATCAAACTTGGATCAAAACGTCTGCTGCTTTTTATCAGACTTGGCAGGAACAAGAGGCATGCTATACTCTCGTTTCACGTTCGTTTAGTCTGCCATCTTGAAAGCAAAACTTGGCTCCTGATGAAGGAAACGTTAACTGGGACAACGAAACATTGACACACTTCCTAACGATAAACCACGTTATTTTACACGAACTGTCAAGTTAATAAAATTAATACACTAAAAATGGTAGGAATGTATCCTAGATCCTAAAGTTCTAAACGAACTTTACGGATTACTTTACGTCACGGATTACTTTCTGTCACGGATTACTTTACGTCACGGATTACTTTACATCACGGATTACTTTACGTCACGGATTACTTTACGTCACGGATTACTTACGGTCAACGAGGCCGTCGTTTTGGCATAAATGAATGAAAATCACATACAAAAACTGCAAGTATAGCTTTTACACTGCTTGCATATTTGGTAGGCCGGTGACATTAAAAGCAACAATTTTCAAGGACCTGAAATTTTTTTTCTAGGACTTTAAAGGCCTTGAAAATGCTAAAACTAAACATGAGAACTAGTAAGGTTTTCAAGCACCCGCATGAACCCTGTATGTAATTAATTTAAGTGATTTTTAAAAATGAAATTCATTGACCCTCCCTGACCCACAAAATAATTTCATTAAGATTCTGAATGAACTGGCCTAGAACTGAAAGCGAGATTCCCAGCTTCTGTCCCAGGTGACTGACCTTTTCGTAATAATAATAATAAGAATAATAATAATAATAATAGGTGTCGGCCAATAAGCTAATAGCTTGTTATTAGGCCCAAGCAGCAGATGTTAAGTGGAAGGTTTTACCACCATCAGGAACAGTTGTTCTTTGCCGCATGGAGGAAACCTTCGTGCAACGGGCGGGAAACAACCGGAGAAAAACCCGTACATATACACTTTCCTTCCCAGGATCGAACCCGGGTCGGTACGAAGCCAAAGATGTACACTGGGACCAGAACGCCCATCGAATCTGACGCCCCAGTGCTCGCAGCTACCCGTGCAACCGAAGTAAAAACAGATTTAGGCCATTAAAGGCCATTAAACACGGTACAGTGCATTTCGGGGCAGGAATATACTTGCCGACATTTTCTGCCAAAAGAGTGACGCACAATTGCATAACCAGTTTATCGCGCTGTTATTATGCAACATGTTCTCATTATCATCGAAAAGTTGATACTGACAACATGTTACATAATAACAGCTCGATAAACTGGTTATGCAAAATTGTGCGTCACTCTCTTGGCAGAAAATGTCGGCAAGTATATTCTTGATCCGAAATGTACTGTACCGCCTTTAATGGCCTTTAATGGCCTAAATCTATTTTTACTTCAGTTTAGTATGAAAAGGTCAGTCACCTGGGACAGAAGCTGGGAATCTCGGTTTCGGTTCTAGGCTGGTTCATCTAATATCTTCAGAATCTGAATGAAATTATTTTGTGGGTCAGGGAGGAGGACTGAAAAGGCGTCCCCGACGGACGTGATACCCCACAAAAACATGAAAATACTCTTGCTTTACAAACAGGATGATAATCAAACGAAAATGCGAGCGAAGGTCTAGTCAAACAGTGAGAGCGGTTATCTTGAATGTGACGTCGCAATCTATACACAATATTTGCAGTTAAGTTCTTAAAAACAGAATTCCATTTTTCGGTATTGGTAAAATTATTAATAACATCAGGATGAAATGAAAGCTGAGTATTTTTATTTAATTTCCTCCTGATAACATTCATAACTCGTGTTTTGTTGGCAGCAATCGAGTAAGCTTCTAGTTCGAGTCTGATTTTTTCCACTAGCACAACTATAACAATATTATTCAATGAGCCAGAAGATTGTTTGACTAGACCTGTTGCTCGAAATTTTCATGTGTTTGTGGGGGTACCACGTCTGTCGTTGACGCCTTTCAGTCTTCCTCCCTGGCCCACAAAATAATTTCGTTAAGATTCTGAAGATGTTGAATGAATTACTGGCCTCCGAAAGCGAGATTCCCTTAAAAATCCTCATAATCCAAGTAGGCCTAAATGCTAGTAGGTTTTGTTCTTTTGTCCAAAAATCCGCTTTCACAGCTTTGGCGTGAGAAACGAAGCAAATGTTTTAATCTCCACGTGCTCCTTGCAGTTAGCTTACCGACCAGTTCCAAAACCTCGTAGCCATTATGGCGTTATTGTCGCTTACGGTATTGCGTTATTGTTACAATATTGCCGATATTGATACTGGTGTATCGATATTTTTGCCATATCGGTATCGCACCACTGCAAGGCTTCCGATATTCGTTACACCACAAACGCTACCCTGCAAAACTGACACAAGCACGACAAAAGCAACAACCAAGTGAGGAAAGCAAAGCCATTTCCTCAGTTTGTAATGAAAATGTAGCACGTAATGTTTCTGACGTTCCAAGTTTTACAACGACCAACTTAAAATCTAACTGAGACAATGAATGAACTTTTCTCAGCAATAATATCCTGTTATTGCTGCACAGAACTTTTTGGATAATCTCGGCAGTTGGAACCCATGCAAAGCCAGAAACTGAAATTGCAAGTACTGTATGGAAATTATTTATTATTATTATTATTATCGGTATCGACACCAGCATTAATATCGGTCGGATCAGATCGGTTTACCCTTCATCGGAATCGGATTGAATCGATAAAAGTCATATCGGCCGATCCCCATTGTCGCTGGTTTACCATCAAAGAAACCACCGAGTCACCAAGACACTCGTTCCACCCTTATCGGCTTAATTAGACTAGGTTAGACTTGGCCACATCATCAGGAATTTTATTCGTTCGGGCCAGTAGACCACAACAGCTGCCAGTCCGCCCCTGCTACTACTGTCTGTCCACTTGTCTGTCAGACATCCACTTTCAAAGAGAGCTAGCTACACGACCGAAGGCAACATATTGTAGCCAAGAATAAAACCAACCAATATCAATTTCGCCAACTCGGATTTCCAGTTGAAGGCTGAAATCCAAGCCGCTCTAATCGCAGGAATTCAAATGTGTGTTGCAGATGTCATAGGGATGGAATGGTAGAGCCGAGTCACCCACCCATATTGCATTGCCTTTACATTCGCATGTCGTCAGCCACATTTATATGTCGAGTTACGACTTGTTTTTCGGAGTAAGGACCCTTAACGAGCTTGCGAACGCCTCTTGGTTGGCGGGGGAGAGGGGTGGGGGGCATGAAGAACAGAGAGATGTGAGAAGTAGTTCAGGAATGCAAGCCGCAATCATGCCAAACCCAGGCAAAGAACTTTCTTGCGACGCCTTGCAAGATGGCTGGAGATTATCGGAATTTGAGGAATAAAATTCCCTTGTGTCTTTATAAAATCCCTAAAGATAAACACATCGCTTTTGAAAGGCTTGGTTTTGCATCACAGGGTGAGAGTCGGTGCGTGTGAAGGAGGAGGGAAAAAAAACTGGTTTATAGGAATTTTAGGTGTTTCAATGTAATTTTGCGGCGTTTTCTAAGCTAGAAAATATCATAACAGAAATTGAGTCGAAATACGATGTACGCGAATTTTGAACCAGTATAACATCCAAACCCAAAAAATATTTTCTTTTCTCGACTACAACAAATTTGGAACAGCTCACCTAAACAAGTGATCTCGGCATCCTCAGTCAATACTTTTAAAACGCATTTGATTCTTACATCCTATGTACATCCCCTGAGCTTATTACCTTCTTTTCCTTCTAACCTCTCTGGCACCGGCATACCATCAAGGACTCTTATACACTTTCTGTATACATTTTTATGTTTCGTATGTGAAAACAGTAAGCACTGTAAATACCTTTAACTAAAAATGGAGCTTTTATTTTTATACGATCATATATATACGTAAACGTAAGCCGAAATGCAATTTGCAGCATGAATGTAAAAAAAAAAAAAGAGGATTAATTTTTTTTTTCTCCTGACTTCAATGCATCAATATTAACTAGCTAAAAATATGAACTCAACTGTATTTGTAGACTGTAGTGAATGAAAATATAATGTTTTATGGTTATTCTTGGTGAATATTGACACCACTTCATTCAGTATTTACTCAGGGCTTTTTCCAAATTAACTGTTGCGGGACCTTGTTTTCTGTTACAATGCGGAAACAATTTTCTTTTAAATTAACTTCTTTGAGCCTTAAGTCAGCCGAAACAATTTAATGCTCGTGTGGCTGGACCGGCTCAATTTGGAACATTACCAGACTTTTATGAGAGAAGAAATATCTGGTAAAAGGGGGAGCCAACCTGGGGATTTGAACTGGGAAACCTCCAGTAATCGTAGGGGGCGAAAAATTTTCCTGAATTGGCCAGAATAGCTCCCATAGCCACTAAAGGAGCATGATAGCCTCTCACGCTACCCTGGCCAGCAGTCCTGGCGGGGACTTTGCCAAGGTCCCCTTTCCAGGGGTTCGACCAGATTTACAGTGTTGTTTTTTTCTGTGTTTTGTTCTTTGTCATTGTAATGCTTTATTGGCGATTTGACTGATTAAATAAAGTTAAAGTTTATTGCAAGCAGAAAGTTCCTGCCATAATATTACTTAGTTAAGTTGTATTTATTTTTCGTTAAATTTATTTTAGTAGTTCTTCACAATTTAAACCGTCAGGTAAAAGCAAACAAGATACAAAGCGTAAAATTATCGCCTTTGCCGTTGAAGCCGAACTTAACGATTTTAACTAACTAACTTCTAATTTTAGTTCATTTGCTCAGTTTAGGTTTCAATTTGAGTCGAGGGAACAAACACTTCAGGCTTCAAGAAGGGTCAAATTAAAATTTGTCTGTGATGTCAATTAAACGGTGGCGTTTGATAAATTACCGTCAGTTAATTACTCCTATATTATTAGGATTCTATTAGCACATCGATTAGGGGAATTCTATGACGCTCAACGTTAACATAATTTATAGGGATGAACCATAATTAAATGAAGGGAACAACAAGACGGCTGCTGCTGAGTGTCTCACCGTCAACGAAAATCAAATATTTAACATTTTCCCAAGAATTCTCTGCAGAAAGATTAGTTAAATTAACGAACTGTAACTGTAAGGCAAAATTTGAAAAAAAAATAAAATAAAACGGATTATGATTTTTCTATGAAACGAGAATATCCATTTTGCAGATTTTTTTTTTAAATACGTGACTCGCTCGCTGCGGCTAAACATATTAACATCAGAAACCACAACTAACAACAAATTTCTTCCTATTATGAATGAATTTTTAACTTCCAATGTTCAATTTTTATAGAAAATGTTGATTCTGCAAAACGGCATTCTGCAAAATGGGAATTTCCGTTTCGCAGAAAAATTCTAATCAGTTTTATGTCCTGCGAAACGGGAAATCACCTTATGGACGTACGTTATAAACAGAAATAGGCCTAATTTTAGTCAGCATGAGGCCCTAAATTAAGCCCCTTTCGTTTCGTGTACTACTATGGTCACGTTACAGATCGCCATTCGATAAGAGATGGGAATTGCAGGGGTGGGGGGGGGGGGGAAGAAGAGAAATAACTCATTTAACTGTTCGTACTGTCTGTCTTCTTATCGATGCTAAATTAGGGGCAGCTGTTAAAAGAATAAGACAAGAGCTACAGCAATCTGTAACGAGAGATGTGCCCTCCCAACTCTCCATGCCAACCAACCGTCGAAATTCTAGATTTTAAGCGACAGTCCCTAATCTATTAACCGAGTGGCAGTGACACAGGGTCAAATTATAATGGCTTAGCCATTTCAGAAAATAGCATTCCAGGCATTCAACAGCTAGCTCAACCTAGTAAATTTCGTAACAAAAAATGTGAAACTTGAGTGTAATGGTGATTTGTTTTAGAGGGTTGGAGATTCATGGATAAATCTTTGAACTGTAATCCAGCGGTTTGCAAGATTACGAAACATTTGCTATCGTTTACGCAGCTTTATTCCACTTATTAGGGATTCAGTGGGGGGAAATAAAATGGGAACAAAGTCTTCCCAGGACGTTTTCGCTGCCACGCAGTGAAACTAACGGGTTACCTTCACTGCATGGCAGCAATGGTAAGTAACGTGTTATCTCCACTAATGTAATCTGCATAATTGATATTGTAAGTGAGGAAGGCTATATATCATCATCAGACAGCAATGCCGCATGAGAAAGAGCTCACCAGCGTTGCTTCTGCAATCCGAGTAATGGAATCCACCGACGGGAGCATGCCATCTTTAGACGGGTTACCTTCATGGAATAGATGGGTTGCCCTCCTTAGACGGGTTACTTTCACATGTTAGATGAGTTGCCCTCCTTAGACGGGTTACTTTCACATGTTAGATGAGTTGCCCTCCTTAGACGGGTTAC
>JAHWFP010116436.1:0-10298 GCA_023313725.1 Lithobius niger | reverse complement strand
TTCGCATTCTCTCCCCTCTCTCTCTGTCATCTCTCCCTCTTTTCCCTCATCGTACTCATCTCTCCCTAGCTCTCCCTCTTTCTCTTCTCTCTGCAAGTCCTCCCCTTTCATCTCAGAGACAGAGATGACTCCTTCTATAACTCCCTCTCTTTCCTTCTATCTCTCCCTCTCACTCTCTTAATCAATGTTCTGTCATTCGCATTCTTTCTCGCCCCCTCTCTCTCTGGCATCTCTCTCTCTTTTCCCTTCGTTGTACTCTCTCCCTACCTCTCCCTCTTTCTCTTCTCTCTGCACGTTCTCCCCTTTCATCTCAGTCTCTCTTTCCTTCTATCTCTCCCTTTCACTCGCTTGATCATTGTTCTGTCATTTGCATTCTTTCTCTCTCTATGTCATCTCTCCCAGTCTTTTCCCTCCATCGTGCTTTCTCCCTACCTCCATTTTTTCTCGCTCTCCCTCTGTTCTCTTAGGATCTCACTCTCTCTGCATTTCACTGTTCTCTCTCTCTCCCTGCATCAGGGACGTGACTATCGGGTTGACCAGAGTAACAGCTGGGTCGGGGGCCCTAACGTGAAGGCGCAACCCCCCCCCCCCTCCAAGACTGGAGGTAAATAGCCAAATAACAAAAGTCTTTTTGAGGTTTCCCCTCCCCCTTCCTTGAATCCTGAATTAATGAATATGCAGATAAAGAACTGATAGAACTGGAATTGTGTAGCAAAAACAGAAGAGGGTCTGTCTGACCCAAAACAGAGGAAAGACTGTCTGTATCTTTTAAAAGGTGTCATCTGACAGAGACAGTTCGGCAAGTCATGTAACACAAGAAAACGTTTTAATTTTCGACCTATTTCGAGTCTCAATCACAAAATTAACACAAAAGCTAAATACGCATAGGCAACCAGTGCTAGCCAACTTGTCAAGCGCCATCTTGGAAAATCGATTGAAAATTGATTGTAAAGGTAATTAATTTTCCAAGATGGCGCTTGTCAACTTGGCTGGCACTGTTTGCCCTGGGCATTTTTAGCTTTTATTGTGTTAAATTTGTGACCGAGAGTCGAAAATTAAAGCGTTTTCTTGTGTTACATGACTTGCTGCACTGTCTCTGTCAGGGAACACCTATTAAAAAAAAAAGAAGTTCGTTAGGTTTTCGGGGACAAAACCGGGTGTCGGGGGACAACTGAGACTAATTCGGGGCCCGAAACAGTGAGTTTACGCCAACTATCCCTATCGCTCTTCTCTCTATTTTGTCATCTTTCTCCGTCCTCAATTTTCCTCCCTCTCGTTCTTCTCTCTTTCTCTCTCTCTCTGTCCTTCACCCTCTTCCTTTGTCTCTCCCCCTTTCTCTTGCTGAACTGAGCATTTTTATACCGTTATTTATTCTTCGGTCGCTGCATCAATTGAAGTCAAGGGTGCAATCAGGTCATGTATTGGCAGACGCGATCGAGTGTGCGCGCGCGCTCCACATCTTCTCCGTCTCCTCGTGAGTGTGGCAATGGCCCCTCCCGACCCAGCGCCTGGAGCCTGATCACTGTCTCCCGAAGGAGGAGACGCCATCCACTTGGCACGATCCCTCCCTCCCTCGGCGACGGAGGTGGAACGAATCCCCACTCAGACGTCGTACTTTGCCACGTGTCATCCGATAGCCTCAGCCTCCTGCCACGTGCCGAAGGGAGGTGGGTGGGTGGACGGGCGGGACTGACGAGGGGAAAACAATTAGGGATAAAGCAAAATTTGAAAAGGTAATTATAATAATTGAAAACGGATTACAGTTGAGAAAATAATGCTGTACCAAGGGTTAACACATAATTGTACAGCAAATGAAAATTTAACATTTCCACATAAATTAGGACGCTCCCACTAAGATTCAATGACACCATTACTGTTTGTACCATACAAAAAATGCATAGGATCATGGCAACCACGGAAGAGTTTAACTGTTTTCGGGCATCAATGAAATTATACCCACACTTGATTGTTACAAAAGTAGGTAGGCAGATTTTCGTAATGTTATATTTGTGTTTTAGAGTTTCTTGTTTAGTATTACTGTAGTAGTTGTATTTTTAGGGGTGGATAACCCGGGCGGGTTTAGCTCCGTAAATAAACCAACCAACCAATAAATTCGCTACCGCTAGCAACACTACGGGGTGCATTGTAGTAAGTGTAGGTAACTTTCACTTACAACGGTGAACCCCATAGCCCAAGAAGCATAAATATTCATGGCCCATTGGGTGGTTTTGACGGTATTTTGGGGTATCCTAGAATCTCTAAAGGCAACAAGTTTGTTCTTCAACCAAAGAAAACCGTTCACTTAATTCTTTAAACGAAAAAACCATAATTCAACAAACCAGCACCGGAACACACCAAAATCAAACAAATCTTTAAAAAACAAATAAACCTAACTCAACAACATACCAAATGGAAATAAAATCTTAATAAACAAAATTGGATTAACTCACTAACAGTAACACCAGTATCGGATTGTCCCGTCCGGGGATCCCCGGGCAGGTCCTCACCACAGGAGGTCCTTTTAGTAGGGAGGGGACTCCTATACTGCAAAACTAATAAGAGAGGAAAAAAAATGCGGAAACGCCCTCAATTCGCAGACAACGAAATTCTGTATTTGAGGTCATGTCATAACTATTTCACTGCACTAAAAATGTTAACGACAATCGAACCGTTTCGCTTCGACAGCGGGATATTTCCTGCTGCTGTTGTTGTTATTGTTGGGAATCTTTGCCCTCACCTAGAAATCGATCCAATGAAACGATTTTCTACTTTTATAGCTTAAAACGTAGGTATAAACAAGGGCTAGATTGTGGTGGATTTTTTAATGTGACTAAAAAAAATTTATGGGAAAATTTAAGAAAAAATTTATCTCTCAACTACAGATCGAAACAATGAACCGGTTTTCAATAGCTTAAAACGTTGGTATGAACAGGGTCTAGGGCCTTTTGAACGTTATTTTAATGTGACTACAATATTCTTGTTGTTGTTGCTTATAGATAAGTTTTGCTCTCACTAGACTAGAAATCAAATCCGTGTTTTGGTTACACAGCAAAAAAAAAAAAGTCCTGAAAAATTTTGGAAAAAACGGGGCCCCATTTCGACTTTCCCGGGGAGTTCCACCCCATACCAATTCGACCCTGAGCAACTCATTTGTTAGAATCCGAAAGCCAACGACTGCATGATACCTCTTGACTGGTGTGAATTGTAGTTTTCTGTAGTATAACAAAATCGTCTTCAGAATCAGAAAAGAAACAAAGTACTAACACCCAAGCCGTCAGCCGTGATTGTCGAACCAACAAAGGGTAAAAGGGTTTTAGCGAGCGTTGTCACCTAGTTTAGACGATCTCAGTACTGCACAACTAGCAATGCAACAAGCTTGATACCTTCATTCCAGGCTTGGAGTACCCGCACCCGATCATCTGCCCGACGCAGCCCTAAGGCCCTATACCAACGTGTTCGAACGAACAATCTCCAAACTCAACAATGTCCCAGCAAGTGCTGGTAACAAGCAAGTAAAGGTATAAGTTATTTATTTCCATAGTTTGCAGCAATGCCGAGGAAGTTACGTGATTTATACCTCCGCCTCGAATGCCAACAATAGACCTCCTCGGCGGAGGTATAAATCACATATCTTCCTCGCCATTGCTGCAAACGATGTAAATGTCATAACCAGGGCTTCGGGCAGATGACCAGGAGTGGTTAACGCTCGTTAAACCCTTTGAAACCCTTTTGAATATCACAACCACGCGACGAAACTCTGAAACTTGTGAAATGGGGAATTTCTTAAGCCAGACAACATAAAAAAAAGTCCCGATTTTCCGATTCGGGACGATAGTAAAGTGGGCAAGCGGGCAAAGGTTGCCAAGGAGACCGTGACTGGATAACGAAGGAAGGCGTTACGCAGTAACAAATGAAACTATAGATAAATAATAAATCACAACATGCAAGCTGAACGAAGCAATTTGCATTAAAGACTGGCGTTGTGATGTTACAGAGTTACAAGATACACTATTCGGAGAAAGAAAGAAAAGACAGCTGCCTCGACCTTTACCCGGCCTTTAACACCATTGAGAAAGACTGAACAGCTACTATCCTCGACTCGAGCCTGTAGAGGAATCTGCCCCGGTAGTGCAATTGTTTGAGCGCCAGGCCACTGTGCGGGAAGTCCTGGGCTCGAGTCCCAGTCAGAACAGTTGTCTTTCCTTTCTTTCTGAGATTAGTTAACGAGTATTCTCACAAGGCCAATCTTTAACACCTTCTTTAAAGGCGCCTGTTCACCATTTCGATACAGGCAGGAGGTACAGATGTATGACAAGATTTAGATTAGGGGTTTGAATAACATCTCTGTAATGTGTGGTGCAGTGGCAACCCGGACCACTGCACTGTGACTGAGGTTGGCGCTAATGACCAAGTTGTCGACGCGCCATTAAGCCTCAATCCCCCCCCCCCCCCATTTCGGTAGCGTTGCCCATATTCTAAACACAGCATCCACGTTCCAGATTCTCCGTCATCCAATAGGCTGATGTGGGTCACGTGATCTCGTTTTAGTTATTAAAATCGCCGTGATGCTGCGAATAGTGTTGTTCCGTTTTTTATTTACCGCCATTTTCTTTATAGTGCTCGAAGATTTTTCGGTGCTGCATTTAGGAGTTGAAGAGGCATCTTTAACGCTTCGTTCACAACTGAAGGCAGTTTTACACTAAACATTACAGTAATAATTATAATGGTTCAAAATATTAAAGAAAAAGGTTACTTTGCAGTTTTGCTTACCACAAAATAATATCACGACAACTGGTATTTTTTTGTTAATAACAAGCTAATTTTTTTCCGGGTCAGAGTTGGCAGTTCATGAATGTTGGAAAGCATTCGGCGCTATAATTCAGTGGTGTTGCAAATGTTTGAAAGGCATGAAAAGTTAGACACCCGGTTTACGAGTTAAGAAATCACTATGGCAATTACTGCCTCCTATAGTTGTTTTCGTTCCTTTTTTTTGAATTTTCTACGGCTTGATTTCGTATGTTCCAAATAGATAATCAATTCAAGAAAAATTCTTCTTTGAACTAAAATGTCAAAATGCTTAAAATGGGAAAACTAATGGTTGTGTTGATATTTAAACAGTCAGGGAAGAGTCAAGTGAGCAGTGAGTTTATTTTTCTCTGCAAAGCAGATCAACTGTCAAACTCACCCTCACTTGGAATCAAAGACTGCTTTGTAATCATGTAGCTCACACTAGCGACGTTGTAAGCAAGCCAACCGCCCCCACCATGAGCAAAATAAGTTAGTTCACTAGTGCTTCAGTGTAGAATTTTCGCTATAGCTTTGCAACATTATTTATGAAGCCTACATGTACATGTGAAATTTTGGTTCCGGTGACGGAGGGTAGGACTGAATTAGTTTTTTGCATCTGCCCGACAGTCAAAAAAGGGCACCGGCCGGGAGGAGGAGAAGGACCTTTCGACTTTTTACAAATGTTGAAATTAAATAAACGAATAAGGGTTTTCTTTTTGGTGGGGGTGGGAGAGATTTAGGTTTTAAAGTGTTCGGCTATTGACGTGCTGGCATGGTGAACTTATTTTGCAAGATGAATCCACCTTATCGGACAAATTCATTACAAATTTCATTGCAAATGGTTGAACCCTAACGGGTACAATTGTACGTACCGGAAGACGGGAAAGTGCCCCCGACACTTTGTTCACCATAAAGTGTATATCTTGCTAAATGAGGCATCCGTATCAGCATGGGACGTTGAATAATTTTAGCACTCAGTCTTATTACCTCAACTTGTGAATCACAGCACCTTAACTTGAAAACATCCCAAGCAAAATAATTTATGAAAATAATAGTTTTTTTTTAGGGGGAAGGGGGGGATTGAGGCTTAATGGCGCGTCGACAACTTGGTCATTAGCGCCAACGTTACGCTAAAAAAATCAGTATTGAAAAGTTAGAACGACAAAGTTAACCAAAGAAAAGATAGTTTCGGCTATAGGACGAAGGTTTCGTCGCCATCTGTGTTGTGAATGCATCAATTCGATTCGAGCGATGTGATGTATGTTACACTATTAACGTTGTACTCTCCCCCCCTTTCTCAACTAGTATATCAAAAGAAAATAAAGAAAAGCTAATGTTAAACATATGTTAATAAGAAGAAAAAAAACCGTAGGGCACCACGGCGCCTATTCTCAAGGGTGCATCTGCCGTTGGCACATGGCCCAGTCCGACCTTGCAGTGGCACTGTTTTTGACAACATATGTGACTACATCACGTCCTGTTTTTTCTACACGCAAATCAGTGGTGCCCACAAGGGAAACGTGAGGAGCATCTCCTCGTTGCCATTTTTATTTTTTGGGGGGTTCCCCCCCAAAAAAATGTATGACTGACTGGCCTATTGTTTTAATGACCTTTTTTTTTTTGGGGGGGGGGGACTAATGATACGAAGTTTCCTCCCCCCTTCCAAAAAAAATTTATGTATTTCATAACATGATTAGTTGACGCCCAAATAATTATGCTATGAAATACACAATTTTTTCTAACGTTTGTGGGGGTGGGTGAAAAAAATTGGGGAGGAACTTCTCATACTCTTGGGGGGGGGGGGGGGGTGGCCCCCCCTGCGCAAATGCAGCCAAAAGTAGCCAAACAGTCTAGACCCTGCGACTCGCCCAGATATACAAAACGAGATGACGTATTTATTAGAGGGCAGAGATTGATCGCCATTAGCGCAAACAAAATCATTTCCGGTTTTACATTCGCTCTCGAATCTCAACAAGTGGAAGCGACGTTAATGGCGCATTTAGATAGCAATCTCGCTCGTACTCTCGTAGCTATTATTTCCTTGCGAGATGGCGATGGTGTCGTTGCTATGGTAAGTTTGGTAACGACGCTGCGTGGACAGCTAGTTATGACACCGTTTGATTATACAGTATGTGTCTCAGAAGTCCCGTACCAGTCAAATAAATCCTTAATACTTGGATATGGATTGCTGATAATAGCATGCTCGTGTAGGAAGTCACCTATGGCGAATTCGATGATGCCATCTAAAATGACCTTGGAGGTCGTATTCAAGGTCATCCAATTTGTATCTCCTAACCTACGTCAGATGGGGGCATAGAAGTAAATTAGAAGGTTGTAGAGGATCGTGCTACTTGTTCAACACAGGAAGCAGAACAAAAATCGCATGCAAAACAAGGAAGATATTAGCGAAAGAAGTTGAGTGATGCAGAGAAGCCATCCATGGGGTAGCAGAAAATACAGAAATAGCTCAACCATCAACCTAAACAGTAACAAGGGTAGAATTCTTGCTTGGTTTTGGTAATACTGTAAAATAAACGCTGTAAAATAGATGAATTCGTATTTATTAATGGATATTTCGAGTCAGAAAAGCCAAATCCGACGCCATGTTGAAAATTCAGATCATTTCTAGCTTGCAAATACCGAGACGCAAAGCGAGTCCTGTGCATAAATGGTTCCTAAACCATGCGCAACGGCTGTTTGCTGTGACGTCACCATGAGTTAGCCAATGACGAACGAGAACAACGGCTGTTTGGCCGTCTGATTGGACTAGCCCACTCACGTGATGTGCACGTCACAGCAAACAGCCATGGCGTGTGGTATAACGATGTTCTCCTACGTGCGACGGCATACAACGAACGAACGCGAGGTCGTGAGAGAGGAAAACTTACTGTATTAAACGCAATCGACGATTGAATAGAGAGAGGCGATATTTGTGAGTGTAGAGGATGCTAAGTAGTGATTATGGGAGGGTGTATGAGAGGATGGGGACAAATCGAAGAATGCACCCAAGTTCCTTGCTCGCAGCACACCCTAATCAATTCGTCAAAAGTAATTGCGTGACAAAACGTGCAGCTACTGTATAATGGATCGGTGTGCTTTTAATGTTGTCGGCAATGAAGGAATACATTCTGCAGCCAAGGGTAACAAAGCACCGGCCAAGGATTTGGTTAATGAAAATGCGTGTTCTCGACTAGTGTTGTTCAGCACAATTCCAAAAGCCTTGCAATAAAGAACAGATGCAATAAGAGCAGGAAGGGGGGGGGGAGGAGTGAGCCTTAATGGCGCGTCGACAGCTAGGTCATTAGCGCCAACCTCAGTCACAGTGTAGTGATCCGAGTTGCCACTGGACCACACATTACAGGAATATTAAACAAACCGCGAATCTAGCTCTTATCATAGATCTGTACCTCCTGCAAAAATTGAAAAACTCCGGACAGGAGGATAGACTATTCGCCTAATTGACGCGCGGAAGATGGTAACGGCGACGAACAAGATGGTGACAATCAACAAGCAAGTATCGTACCGTAAGTGGCCGTCGACACCAATGACATTCACGAGGGTCAACCCCCCCCCCCCCTCAAAAGGAAACAGTGAGTAAGTCGGCTGTGACCAATGCGTAAATGGGCCAACACCACCTCTTCACAACGAAAAGCCGAGTGCCATTTCTTGACAGTGCCTTTAATAGCCCGCAATTTATTGCTGTCTTGTCTGTCACATAATGCAATAACGCCACATTCACTGCGGACCTCGCATTTGGAGCTTGTCGTGTAGCTACCCGCAAGGGGCACTGGAGAGAAACCGAGGTGAAAACATTACTGCCGTTTGTAATGCGAAGGCTGTGAAAGCAGCTTTCTTGAGCCTAGAAATGCGTGATGTTTTCGGTTTGTTGGCGGTTGCTGCACTTTTCAATGTTTTATTCTTTTTTTTTTTTTTGGGGCACAACTGCCAAACAAGAGAAACACTGATCTTTAAACGGAAAATCTGGCTCGATCACTTTAAACAATCAAGCAGAGACTTCAGAATTCCCATGCCGAAAGTAACCCAGGTACTTAAATTGGAGAAACAAAAATGTTATTTTGGCATATGGGTTATTTTATTTCCGCGCGTGAAATTATTTTTTTTTAAAATAACCTAACAGCAAAAATGGTCTAAGTACTAGCTCTCTGATATGGAGTATCAGGAAAAATGTGCGTAAATTTCTTTAAGTTGGATATCTGAGATCGACATTATACCTTTACTTTTCCGATTTACAACCTTAATATATTATTTCGCAGAATAAGGGAGTGGACAAAACAACTGTTTTCAGGCCTAAGAATCTGCTCTCTTTTCATTCGCTTGATAAACGACGCTAATAATTGTACCTCTGTTCATCTCCAGTGTCCCTTGCAAATAGCTGCTACACAGCTGGCTCCAAATTAGAGCTCTGCGAGAAATGTGGCGTTATTGCATCTGCTCTATAGCTATGAGAAAAAATGCCACCTAACCCTCCCCCCCAAAAAAAAAAAAAATTAAGGGAAAGAATTAAGCTGCAGAAGGTGATATGAAAATTAATTTTAACATTAATCTTTTCGCGGCTGGCTGCACTACAACTGACATGAATTTTTACCTAGTACGTCTATTTAAATTTTAAAGTGAAAAATACTAGGTATCTCGCATGCCGTCCAAAGGAGATATTAAACGTACATTTTTCAAGATACTCCATATGAGAGAGAGAGAGCTAGTAATTCGATCGTGTTTGCTGGTTAAGTGTTCCATTTTGTGTAATTTGGTGATCCAATCCGGGGCAGACGGATATTTTGTTTTATTAAAAAAAAACATGTTTTCATGTGCCGAAAAAAAAAACTTAGCCAAAGCTGTGGTAACTTTACCTATCAGGTGATGGTCGATTAACGTGTTACGGTATTCGGTTTGGTTGGTGGTGGTTTATCTCTCTCCGCTCCACGGTATTTTTTTTTTAATACACGTGCGGCATCTAAGGTGTTGTGATCCTGTCAATCGGGATCATTACGAAAAACGTCAGAGACAAAATCCCTGGTCTCCCGCGAGGCACGGAGCTTTAATCCCAATGTATCTTGGTCGTTTGTATCGTAACGCCGACCCATTGAGTACATTGAGACCTCCGTCTGTGGCGGGCACAGGGTAAGAAGGAAATGCACTTAAAATGTTTAATTATTTTCGTATATCATGTTCTATATAATGTTGCGTTGTTACTTTCATAATTTCGTTGTCGTTATTTGTTGTAAAGTTTTGAATAGGTTTTAATGCTGGCCTTTGTCATGGTTACGGTATTTAAACGACGCCTTATTTTTTGTGTACTAAGGGACCAGCCATTATGTATTTATTGCTGAGGAGGGAGGGGGGGGACGCTGTTAGCAATATTTTTTGGGGGGACGCTGTTAGCAATATTTTTTTAACGATACGAAAAAATGCACATCCCCTCCCCCCCAAACTGGCCTCCGAAATATGAATGCCCCCTACACTTAAACAGAATATTTTCAGCCCTCCCCCAT
>JAHWFP010116432.1:0-15022 GCA_023313725.1 Lithobius niger | reverse complement strand
GGTTGTTCAGTGGGGGAATGCCGCTTTGCTCTGATCCATGACAACGGACAAAGAGTTTCCTGGGCCACTGGAAAGAAGAGGTCAGCCTCGTTCCCTCTCCAATGTATTGGGGTGGTTGATCAGTTTGGGAATGCTGCTTCAATCCTGAACACCATTCCTACCAGTGCCACCCTCGACGAGTACATCAGTCAGTGTAGCGTCAAAGGCTGGATTACGGGCGGAATTGTAACTTATGGAAGAAGTTGGTGTTAAATATACTCGCCTGCCACCGGCTTTTCTTCTACAATGCAACTCTAATGGGATGGGGATGAATACAAATTATATTTTGGGGGCATGCTGACTTAAATTGGGACTTGCGGAGGAAAAGGGGAGGAATAATTTCTAATTATCAAATATCGAAAGTGACTTACTGGATTGACAGCTGGGAATGAAATGGAAGCTTGGAGTTGGGATGCTAAGGCATTGTTAAGAGGGTGCTATGCTATACTTTGTTGTAGGCATGGTAAGCTCATGGTTGCAATACAATGAATTTTGTAACACAATTAGTACTGAACAGTACAATAAATATTCGTTTAGTTTTAGGAGGGAAGATAAACTGAGAAACAGATACGGATACCAAGGCTCTTTGGTACGTAATGCATGGTCTTCCAGAGTTAAATGACAAGAGTCTTAGCAAAACTCAGACCTTGTGTGAACCTGAGGAGGATGCTGCTGCTGCCAGTTCGAATCCGGGTCATGCTACTACGACGAAATGTAAGTGCGTAAAGGTGGCTTACTGGACTTCGTTATTTCTAGCGTATAATTTTAACTATGCAACCTTGAAAGTTCAAATTTTGCTGACTGACTTGAGTGTAACCTCGGACGTTAGTTTTTTTTTTCCATTTTTTACTTGGTTTCTCTTTAGGCCACGAAAAATTAATTAAGTGGTTCTCGGGAGTCGAACTAAAAAAAATTGACGCGAGCAGGCGGTGTTTTTTTTTTTTTTGTACGTATAATTCGTGATTTTTCAGATACGGGCAATGGATTTTTTATTCCGGATTTTTCAAAAAAGGGCCATGGCTTTTTTTTTTTTACCATACAAAACAAAATCAGTAACTAACATTTTGTTGTGGAGTATAAATATTTGCGTTTTAATTACATGCTGATCGTACAAAAGTTGCACATTTGACAAAAGTCATTCTTTAGATCCAAGTTTTTAGTTCTGTCATGCCTCTGAACCACCTTTAGATTTGTTTCGAGGTGTTCATATGAATGGAGCAAAAAAAAGCTGTGGGGTCGTCGGCACTAGGAAATGTCTGATGAAAGTGCTGATGCGCAGTCGGAATTTTTTTTTTAATTTTTAGACAATGTCATAAAAAACGTTTCATGCGCTGAGAAAAAAAATCCATGCGTGCGCTGCCGAGAACCACTTAATTAATTTTTAGAGGCCTTAATTAATGCTGTGTGTTAAATAAAAATTCGTGGGTGTTCCACCCTAGGTGTTTTTATTATGAATTTCTTTTAATTGTGAACTAGACACAAAGTAATAACTTGTGCTGAAAATTAAATACTACATATTTTCATGTCTAGTGGGTTAACTTAGGCCTCATCAGAGGGCCACATTTTTTACTTAACAACGATCGTGTCAGTTTTTTTTTTGGCCGCATGAGGAAGGAAACATGAATACCCGAAGGAAATCCTCGTGCAACGGGAAAACAACTCGAGAAAAAAAAGTTACATATACACTTCCCTTGACCAGGATCGAACCCGGGTCTGTAAGAAGCCAGAGATCTTACGCCCCAGTGCTCCCGTGAAACTTTTGTGTATTGTTGGAGCGGAGCTAGGCCGATGGCCCAGCGAAGCTCCGCTATGATCACACTCTAGTGTAATCTTACACCGCGCATCACGCGAAAACCACAAGGACTATCCAAACCAAACTTTGCATGAAGTAGCACGGGAGTCTGGACAAACAAGGTTTAACAAAAAAACAAAAAATCCGGAATCGGATATGGGGTAGTGGATCTAACAGGGTGACAAAATGGGTCAATGGGCCAATAGAATAAATTTCATCCGGCCTCACTAGCAGAGATATGTTTGTTAACTGTAAGCAACTCAAAGCATAGTTTGTAAGGCCGGGCCGATCCCGATTACCGATTTAGAATGCCTCCCGTAATCCCTTACCGACATTTCCAATACCGATAGAAATCGGGATCGGTAGATAAAATACAGATAGATCGGTAATAACCAAATTGAAGATATTTTTAATTCCCGTCGACCGATTTTGACGTTTCAATACACCGTTTTGAAGGATTTTTCACCAGCTTTCCAATGGTCCAAACCCCAAGCAGATAGATGTCTCTAATTGTTTAGAAATTTTAAGGAAAAGTTTAAAATTTTACTGGGGATCTCGTATCGGCCAGTTTCGTTTAATGAAAAAAAAGGTTGATCGACCCAGTCTTAATATTTTATCATATTGAGGTTAAATCTCAATGCGACCGAAATTCAAATTGTGGAAAATGTAAGGGGAAGGTGCGGGGATACAAAATAAAAAAAAAACTAAACGTTAGAGGAAGAGTGTCCACCATTCATATAGAGAGAAAGATGCATCAATAACGTTTTCATGATACTCTCCACGTAAGTAGCTGGCTACCTTGGGAGCCTTTTCCTGGTTTAATGATATCACTACTTTCAAAAGCCGACCCTCTTTAGCCAAACATCCAAACAGCAAAGAAAGCGGAGCCCGCTCCATTATGTCGACAGTGGAAATGATGACGACCCTAGTATAGCAGCGCGTACTTTGGCCGTTGCTAAGGGAGGAGTCTTCAACGTTATCGTCAGCGATGACGTCACATTGCTCCTTCTCATTTTTTTTTCATTAAAAGAACGACATTCGGATAACTTTCACAGAAAACAACGCAAATTTCAGTTGTACGCAGAGGGAGTGGAGAAGGTGAAAAAGTGCGCAAGCAATTTTCAGAAAAATATAAAGGAAAAATTTGGAAGCTTAGCTTCCCTGTTGGCCAACGATCTCGAAATCAAATTAGGTAAGTGGATAATAAAATGTGTAATACTAGACTTGAAGAAGGGCTTGATGGAAGGCTTATATGCCTTTAACCGTTACCTAGTCAGCTTCGAGATGAGATGTCAATTAACTGAACAAAAAACGGATTCGCCGTTTAGAAAAAAACATTAGAGCTCGTATCCCCATCTCACAGCTGTGAAGGTACACAAATAAAAATGGCACTAGAGTTCATTCGAGCGCAAAGAACAATAATTTGAACTCCAGTTCCAGGGAACAAGGGCTGGTTTTACTTAGTGGTTACGTAAGAAAGTGAACGTAGTTTGTACTTGAAATGTTTAATGTTTGCGTGCACTTAATTTGTGTATTATACGGGAGTTTTTTTTTTTATTTTTGACTGTGTTTGTTGCTTTATATTTTAAGTGTGCTTCGCGTGAGTGGATATGTGTTTATTTTTTGTGCATTTACAATTTGTGAAACAAGCCGATTCCTAGTTTAGGCAGTGTTTTTGCTTGTGTTTGATGGTTTCTGTTTTAGTTCTAGTTCGGGTGAGTAAAGGCTTTGGTTCCATAATTGTAAAAAGGACCTTCCACCATACTGTGAAACTCCTGCCTTCTACATTCGCGATAACCCGAGCGGGTAATATTAAAGATTTAAATTATTTTTGTTTTATTTTCATTTAATGCATTACTAACTAAACGGTATTTGCCAAGCGAGAGAGACAAGCAAAATATTTTTGACAGTCATTTTTCTACTATTATATTATTAATTTTTTTTTAAATTTTGATTATTCTGAAGTATTTTTTTTTTCAATTCCTGCCTGTCACTTTGTGCCGTCACAGTTGTATATAATAATAATAATAATAATAATATTTGTCACACCAAAGTAGCCAAGACAGAGAAGGACACCAAAATTCAAGTTCGGCTCCAGAGGGGGGCTGTGGGGAAGATTGCCTCTTCTAACACGTTATCAGACACACAAGCTGATGATACTGTGTCATTGTTTAAAAACATCTTCATTGTCTGCGCAAATTTCAGTATTATGATTCACTATATTGACAGTGGCACACTTAGAAAACCATCATAATGACAGGTTTTTTTTTTAGTCTTCTGTACAGCCGTACCGGCTGAGCAGACTATTGCAACGACTTTGTCCGTCAGGACATCCGTCGCTTTTTTCAACTTCGCAACGGTACCAGATACTGACGACCATTGTTTACAACGTTAGATTCAGTGTGAGAAGTTAGTTAAATAACATGGCAAATTAAAACCATCGTTACTTCCTCATAGCTAATAGACTTCTTCGACGAAACTAAATTAAATAATAACATTTGATCGTCGAATTAAAATCCTAAATTAAAATCCTCAATAAAAACAAATGGATTTTAGCTTCGTTTAAATAGTCTAGTCGCATTGTTGCATGAATGAATAGGCTTACCGTTAAACCAAATTCTCCATCTTCTACTTACGAAATTAAAACTGCGTTTTTAAAATTAGGCCTAAAAAATGAAAATTAGGCCTAAAATCATGTTACCATGGCAACGTCAAGTTGCTACGAGTCGCTGTTGGCTTCATCAACAGCGTCTCTCTCGTCACTTCCCTACTACCACTGATCTATATAGGCTATACGTTGCGCGTTACGTTGTAACACTGTAAAGGCCTCTCCAGACAGAAGCAAATTTCGTGCGAAGCTATGCGTGACTACGTGCCTACAAGGTCAAAATTGCAGCAATCGTGTGGTTGGTGTTGCGTTCAGGAGGAATATTGAAGTCTTTTTTACACCATAGTGCGTCAGCGTACAGCCGCGAGCAGCCAGTCTGGTTAGGGCTTAACTGTGTGCCTGAAGGCGCACCGTGTTGCAAAAATGAATAGGCTTACTATACAATCCATATCTCCGTTAGCTGCTACTTCCGAAATTAAAACTGCTGATTAAAATTAGGCCTAAATGCTGACAATTACGCCTAAAATGTAAAACCGGCCTAAAAGCTAACACATTTTTAACCAGCAATTGTGATGGCTACTGCTTTTAGATTAGTATAATAGAGATAGCTGTTGTAGTGCAAGATAGAGGTGTGCGCCTCAACATTGGAAGAGGAACTGCACAGAAGACCGGTGCGACTAGGCAGTCGCTGTAGCCGCTTGTTTGATTTCGTCCACTTTCATTTTACTTTCGTCTATTGTTATACTAGACGGAATACAAAAATGGAATGTGAATGTGAATTTATTTCGGGGAGCCTGGGCCCTGAACAAAAATGGACGTCAGCGAAACAAAAATGACGAAACTAACGGGAGTAATCTAATAACAAATTTCTTTGTTATAATAACAAAGGCTTTCTTTTATTGGTAAAAAAAAAAAGCAGTGAAAAAAATACCGTGCGTTACATAAGTCTTCCTTCCCCCCCCCCCCCCCCCTCCTCACGCCACCGTCCCTAAAATTTGGGAGCTGGGACCACGATTGGAAAATTATGTTTTTGACTCGTGGCTGATGCGATGCGAAATCACCCCCCCCCCCAAAGTTTCCTCCTGGATCGCTACTGCCAAAGTTTCACTAATACCAAACGTAATTTAAAGGTACATTCCTCCCAGCGCCATTTTTATCGATCCTCCACATCAAGTACGGCCACAAAGGTCTATTTCCTTACCGTTAGTTAATCCCTTGGTAAAAATTCGTTTTAAAATGTGGCGTCTAGAAGATTTTCTGTTGAGTAATAAATAATTAACTGTATTAACTGCGTCCCGCAGAATATGATGCTTTGCGCGCTTACAATAACCAAGACGTTTCATCTCTGTGTGTGCATGTACTAATTTTCTAATAATCACCATCAGATCAAAAAACTAAAAGTCTAATGCGGTAAAAAATAAAATTAATTATTCCAGTAGGTCGCCGAAGCAAAATTATAAGACACTAGCCTATAAAATCATAAATTGGCATGTTAAGATACGAGAATCATTCCAGTTTGTGACGACACAATTAATGCTTTCATGCTGGTTCGTCTATTAGGCTCAATGCCAAACTGAGACAGTAGCTGCGTTCTTCGTTGCGAGGAACACAGCTACTATCTCAGTTGACCTTTGCGATGCTATACGCGCGGATGGCGATCAGCGCGTGGCTGTTATAAGGCAGGCCGGGTGTAGACCTTTAACACTTAGGTGAAATGGTTTGGTAGCTGACGGATTTCATAGGTTAAAGACAAGGAAAAAAAAGAAAGACAAGTTTCGTATGTTTCCATTGCAGTTATGAGTCAGTAAATTAAGTTCTTTTAATGCTGCTTGTGTCAAAATCCACTACTTGACAAATGCACACGCTGAATCAAAAACTTCATTAAACATTTTTATTTTTCAAAATGGGATTAAAATCAGATTTTTTATGTTTGAATTGTTTAAGCTTTCTTATCACACATTACCTAACCGTTTGTTACGTAAATCTTTTACGTTTTCGCGCTACTTGACCTTGTGTTCTGTTATCACACTTTTCGCTACTTAGCAACTGTAGGGCGTGTTTATGCAACGACTCGCTAGAACTCAATCGTGATGGCAAAGGTGACATTGCCATGGTAACAACGCTAAACGGATTAGCTAAATCCGACATCGTTTGAGTAAATACTTGTAGTCTTATAATCGGTGCCAATAATATAAAGAATTCCTCATGACGAAACAATTTTCCCAAACGCTTCTGAACTCACGTTATTTGCTGTTTTCGTTGCGAGGCGGCACACATAAAACCGCCGCCATGTTGGAATTTGAAGTGATTTCTAGCTTCTAGCTGCGAGAATGCAAAAGCGAGTGGTTGCGTAAACGTGCAACGTACAAAGTATTGCTCAACATAGACAATATGTTGAGTACACACACGTACACACACAGCGTACACATACAACACGAGACAACTTCAATTTGACGCCAAAGTGATAAAACGTAGCCTTACACTATAAGCTAAAGTTTCAGAGTTAGCCTAATAGTGCAGCAGTTCAGAGCCATAATTTGGGCTAATCATGCACATCGAGCTAAGAGCATTAAATTCGGTACACAAGTCATTCTTAGCTGTACAAATCCAAATAGCTATAGAGCTCCCTCCAGATATCTCCCCCCCCCCGAGGGCACAAGTGCCCCCCTGTGGCCCACGCACTCCCCTCCATAAAACTCGTGACCCCAAAATTTTTGCTAATGCTAAAAGCTTGAATTGTGTCATACATGTAATTCTTAGCAGTACAGATCGAATCAAGCACGGAACCCCCATAAAATACGTCCCCAATGCCCCCCCAAGCACCTCTTGTGCCACCTCCCTGATGGTATGTGACCGGTTCTCTGATTCCCGTTTCGCTGAATTTTAAACAGTGTATTAATTTGCGGCGAAACGGGAATTTGCCATTTCGCCGAATCCTGGTTTTTTTCCAAATTATCTGCCTCTCTCACGCTGCCGTGCTCGCTGCGGCTAAACAAATAACATCAGAAACCGCACCTAATCACAAATTCCCTTCAATTAGGAATACATCTTTAACTTCCCCAACGTCAAATATTTTAAGAATAATTTGATTTGGCGTAAACGGGATTCAGAAAAATGAAAATTTCCCCCTTCACCGAATTTTTATCAGAGCTTAATTTTCGGAGAAACGGGAATCAGCGAAACGGGTTCAGCGAAACGGGCATACACCATGGAGGGAGCTAGTGCGAATTGTTAAGGGCCCCTGCACACTAAGTAACCATGTCGCTGCGGCCACTGAGAATGCTTACGGTACCTGAAGCAACACGTACTTGGTCGCCGCGGCCAGTCAGTCGCAGCAGCCGCTGAAATCCGAGGTGGGGTGCAGGCGACCACAGGGGGGTGGTGATAATGCTTGCTACGTATTCATTTTTCACCACGTGATCGAGAATAACCAAGGGAAAACAGTCGTGGCCGCGGCGTACGTCGACATGTTTTTTGGGCTACGACGACCACTGGCCGCACGACCTGGTTGCTTAGTGCGCGGGGGCCCTTAGAGTACCAAATTTCATGGATTTAGCTCGATCTACTAGAATTTGTTAGGCAATCCTCATGGGGTGTACACCCGTTTCACCGAAAATTAAGCTCTGATTAAAATTCGGCGTAACGGTCATGCACACCCTCCACCCCCCCCCCCCCCCCATATCCCCCTGAGGCTTGAACAACAAATTTTTGGCGATCAACCTGAAAGCATGAAATTCGGTACACAAATCACTATTAGAGCAAATCGAACTAGCGATAGAGCCCCTCCCCCAAGGCCTTCAGCGTCACCCTGTGCCCCCCTCTCTCAGGCTTGACCAATAAATTCTTGCAGATCGAGCTAAAAGCATGAAATTTGGTACACAAGTCACTCTTAGCAGTACAAATCGATCTAACTGTACAGACCCCCTCCAAATATCCCCCAGGTCCCTTCCTCAGCGTGACCAACAAATCCTTACAAATCCAACTAAAAGCATGAAATTTGGTACAGAAATCATTCTTAGCAGTACAAATCCAATTAGCTATAGAGCTCCCTCCAGATACCCCTCCATATATCCCTCAAGGTTCCCAAGCCTTCCCCCCGTGCTCATTCCCTTCAGCTTGACCAACAAATTTTTTGCAGATTAAAGCGTGAAATCACTCTTAGTTGTACAAATCGAAGTAGTTATACAGCCCCCCCTCCATGCACCTCCTTAAGCCCAGCAGTACCCCTGTGCCCGTTCCTCAGGCTTTACAAAGAAATTCTTGAAAATCAAGCAAAAAGCATGAAATCTGGGTCACAAGTCACCCTTAGCAGTAGAAATCGAACTAGTATAGAGCCCCCTACAGATACCCCCAAACCCGCCCCTCCCCCCACACCCCCTCCCTCAGGCTTGACCAATAAATTCTTGCAGAGAGACCGAAAAGCATGAAATTTGTTACACAAGCCACTCTTAGCAGTACAAATCGAACTAGCTACTCTCCACCATATACTCCTAATGCCACCCTCCATTCTTGCAGATCCAGCTAAAAGCTTGAAATTTGGTACAGAAGTCACTCTTAGCAGTACAAATCGCACCACGAAATACACCCCCCCCCCCACAAACCCTTGTAAAAAAAAAACCCTAAGCTCCCTTTTTATTTTTATTTTTTTAATGCGGTTCGGCCATATTTTGTTTTTCGTGGGATGGGGGAGGGGGGTGGGGGCGTGATTTACATTTTTTTTGGAGCTTCCCTAAAAACTACGATAAAATATGTGAAAAAAACAATTTTGAAATCTGGTTTTCCCAGGCATGAAGCGTGACCGAATTTCCTAGGTTTTAGTGTGAATTGTTACCTGTCATTGAAGAAAATGATGTATGCTAGAAAAAAAATTAATAATAGTGCTAAAAAAAAAGATTCAAATCACAGAATTCAATTTTGTGAATCAAATCATTCATTTTCGTGATCAAATCATTCAAATTACAAGTTCATTTTTTTTATTTTTGTGTTTATTTCACTGCAAGATCTAGACACAGACTAGTGTGTCGCCACCAAGTAACAGTACATCATCCGTTTGTTAAAAGATGATTGCCGAAAAAAAGGCGGCCTGGAGGCCTTTAAGGTCAATAAAAATTCAATTCAATGCCTCTACCTGCGAGCAACTAAAAAATATTTTACCAGTTAGGGGAATTGCACACACGTTAGTGTGTCGCAGCCAAGTAACAGTAGATCATCCAATTGTAGGCATCCAATTGTTAAAAAATTGATAGTTGAAAAAAAAAAGGTGAAAACAATATTATGAGAAACAATGTTATTTTTTTCGCACCCTAATTCTGCTTGGTGTTGTACCTGCCACAAAAATTTTTGTTACCCAATAATTGTTACCCCATCCCTGTACACCATCATGGATATGAGATGCAAATGGTCTGTCAACCCCCCAATCCTCTCCCCCATATCCCACAAAACAAGTTGTTAAAAATGCTCACTTTGAAGCAGATTCACCCAAATGCCGAGCGAACTTTCATAACTGAGGAAATAATTTGTGCATCAACGCCGCCTCCGAAAAAAAAACTCGGTTTTAGAATACATACGTTCCTGCTGCAAGAATTTTTCGCCACTATGAAAAAAAAAAGTTCGGGGCAGGAATGGTGGGGCCCGAAAGCACGGATTGACTTGCTCAAAAGGAACATGCTTTGCATAAGTCCATTCACTAGAAATTTGCACGATAAGAGTTGAATAAATACAGATGCAAACCTATGTACGTTGCCTTTTGAACTTATACGTCAGACTGCCTGAGCGGAGAATCGAATCCACGACCTTTGGAACGAAATGCCGAGGTCCTACCGCCGAACCATACTGACACGGCCGTTCGATTCCCCGCTCAGGTAGTCCGACGTATAAGTCCAAAAGGCAACGTAAATAGGTTTGTATCTGGATTTATTTAACTCTTGTTGAGCATTTGACTTTCCGTCTTTTATCAAAGAAACATCTACTACACTCCCCTTCCCTTATCCTACAGAAAAGGTTGTAAAAGATGCTCACTTGGAAGCAGATAGGACGAAAAATGCAAGGGGGGGGGGGGTAAGTTATTAGATGAAAAGATGCGTTACACGCCGCTTATCTTACTAAAAACTCGCATAATACACCCGCTTAAAAATATCGTATCAGGGGTGACCCGTCCCACGCCGTCGTAAAAAAAAATTGCAAATAAAGCGCATACTATGAGCCGGGCAAAAACGACAAAAAGCAGGGAATTATTGGAGGGGGTTGCTTAAAAGGGACTGCTTTGCACCAAATCTAGACACACGCTAGTGTGTCGCGCCAAGTTAGGCAACAATCATCACAACAAACATCACATCAATTCAATTGTCGAGGTTGTAAACCATTGTATCGCGGCGCCATAGCGTCAGTGTCTTATATCTAGAAGCATAGTTGGGCACATTTCAGGTACTTGGGGTCATAGGGCCTTAGGGCTTGGCGGCCCCTTTTACCAGTTTTGGTTTTTGATATGATATCTAACTACTCCCCGTGTATATAATTATGACAAAAGTACACATTATTATGAAATGTTGTACATGCATTTCTAATAAGCGGCAGGCTCCAGAACAGTGCTTCCACTTACAGAGAATTTTTCCCTTTTTAAGGAAAAAATGCTATTCAAAGGGGCAGAAATGTTAACCAGGGAAAATGGGGAAATTCTGTGTTTTATTTGCTAGTTGCAATTTTCTCTAGTGACTCACGATCTTCTCTCCATCCAGACCCGCCATTTCCAAACTTCTACTCCAACAAAAGCTTGTTAACATTTATTCCCTTACCAAACCCCAATTTCCAATTTGGTTATTCTTTATTTCTGAACTGTTGCTGGTTTATTAAGGCTAAAATCACGAAAACTGTGGGAGTACTAATTTTTACAGGTCCATCCACCACTTCCGGTAGGAACGGCAGGACGACTAGTTATAATAAAATAAGTAGTCGGTTGAATTTTATTTTCAGTTTACGTCAATAGGTGACGTTCCTGTGCCATTAAAACGAGCTTACATATTTTTTTTTTTGAATTAGGAAATGTTAAAAATTGGTGGTGTATTAAAAGGAAATTTTTGCACTGGGAAAAAAAAGGGAAATTTTGTCTTCACTCGGGGAAATACTGTAATTAAGAAGCGGAAACACAGCTCCAGAAACAAATGACCTATTTTCTTCACCAAACTTTATACCTGGATTTTCGAGGTGGACACATGAAGGAAAGATCCATAAATCTGTTTTTCTTCAGCATGTAAACCAATCGTGTAGGTTAATTCTCTTTGTTTTCTTTTACAGAGATCACCTGAAAAAATGAACCAATTCTTTTCATGTCTGTTAATACTGACCTGTGCTGCTGCATTAGCACAAGGTAAGTTCTTTGGCCCAACGTTTGTATATTAAAATTGCACAACCATATTTCCGCATTGTGCACAATTTGTTTATGCTGATAATGTTATCGTCATGTTTTGTTAACAAAACCGTATGGCCGGCGGAACGACAACACCACAAGAATCGTATACAAAACTAAACGGATTTAGGAATAAAACATTTCAAAATGCGTCCTTCTGTATTTCTTCTACATAAATGAAGCTGAGAATGTTTACATTTTAAAATGTATTTCAAAATGCGACCTTCTCCATTTCTTCTATATAAAAGAAGATATGTTTGTATATATATATACTCTACACACACACGCACACACACACTAACTGAAACTCATGACACGGTGTTGTTGAATGCACCCTTGGCAACATAATTTTCCCTCAGAGAATGTGGTAGCAGACTACCTCTCTTCCTCTAATATATGCTCCCAACCCCCGGCATTTTCGCACTTTCGTTTCTCCCTATCCCAATATCAACCCCCCCCCCCCCACCCCCTTTCCCTAGCTGAAACCCATGACACGGTGTTGTTGAATGCACCCTTGGCAGCATAATTGACCTCAAGGAAGGGGCAGCAGACTACCACCTTTGCTCTAATAGATGCCCCAACCCCCGGTATTTCGAAAAAGTTCTGGAAAAAATTATATTGGTTCTCGAAAAATCATTGAGAGTACTTGAATTTTTGTGTGTGTGATCTTGTGCAAACTCTGAACTTATTAAACGTTTTAGAAACAAAGGCGTTTGGGAGGAAAGTTGGGATTCACGCTGGGGTCTCCGAACATGGCAGGGGCCAAGAGGTGTCAGAAGCTGCTCAAGTTGTACGCCAGTCTCTCACGTGACTTTTCCAATGTCCCCTTTCCAGTTTCTCTCATATAAGCATAGTTTGGTGTCGCTCTCTGTATTAACATAACTATCTCCCTTTGCACTAAATTAAAAGATGAAAACACCTGCAAACAAAAAATATTCAAAAATCGGATGATTAGTGATCGAGGCAAATTTTAAAAAGTATAACAATCGACTGTGTCCGTCGTCTTTAAATGGCAGCCATCTTGAAAAGGTTATACATTTTCATTGGCCAAGTGTTATTTTTATTAACTTTATATACAACCGAGCATGCAAAGTATCACTTACCCCGGGGGGGGGGGGGGAAGGAGGCCCATAGGCCCAAGGTCTATTATAAGTCTGCTATTACATCGAGGTAAATTGACGTGACTGTTTACAACATTTGTTCTTAAACTGAAAATCACAACACCCGCACCCCCCCCCCCCACCCAAAAAAAACGATAAAAGCTGTGTGCCTAACGTTTACCAGGTACGACATTTTTTGCGCTACTTTTAGCCTTCATCGAAGAGTACATTGTAAAGGACCTACTTAATTTCTTTTGACAAAACAGCATGTGAGTTTATATTACTCATGATAGTTCGGTTTAGAGTATGCCGCCGCTCTTACTGTTGCTTTACTAGCAGAAAAAGCACAATTTGGAAAGCACCTGTGGTTAGTAAGCACCCGTAGGCTTTGCATTGTGAAAGTCCATCCCCAGATGGTTGTACCACACGCCATGGCTGTTTGCTGTGACGTGCATACCACGTGACTGGGCTAGTCCAATCAGACGGCCAAACAGCCATTGTTCTTGTTCGTCATTGGCTAACTCATGGTGACGTCACGGCAAACAGCCATTGCGCATGGTTTAGTTGGTTACAACATTGCAGACAAGGCAAACAATCAATTACGGCACAATTAACAATTTTACCTTTGACTGAAGTGAGGTCAGGTGGGACGTTAAGAGGTGTGAGTCCATAAAAATTGTAAACCTAACAGATTTTATTTTTTTCATTTGCATTCTAGTGAAGCCAAGCGGACCTACAATAACTTTTCAAAACGGCACAGTACCTCGACAGTTTGTGTTCGATGACGATTGGGTCAACACCCTTCCCGTGCCACTTAAGTGTGCGTCAAGAAACGCCAGGCCAGCTCAGAAATCAATCGAATGGCTTATCAATGGCCTGCCACTTTCCAAGAAAGACTTCAAAATATCTGAGACTCCTCAACGTGGCTATTTCGATGCTGAAGCGTTAACTACCTTCATGCTTGCAAGTACAGAGGGCTCCAATGTTTACAGACTAGTCAATGCCACTTGCGTTGTTAAGCATGAGACTGGACAAATGGCCGCTACTATGTTTTTTGGAATAGACCGTAAGTAAGAACCCTTAGCCCACTAAAAATTAATTAAGTGATTCTCAGGAGCGCACGTATGGGATTTTTTCTCAGCGCATGAAACGTTTTTTATGACATTGTCTAAAAAAAAAAAAAAAAGTACCAATCACGCATCAGCACTTTCACCAAACATCACCTGGAGCCGATGACCACATGAGCTCTCTCCATTCACATGATCGCCTAGGAAGGAATCTGAGGAACCTTCCGGGGCATGTCACAACTAAAAACTTGTATCTAAAGAATGACTTTTATCAAATGTGCAACTTTTGTACGCTCACCCTGGAATTAAAACACACATCTTGTACTCCACAACAAAATGTAAGTTGCGGTACTGATTTCGTTTTGTTTGGTAAAAAAAAAAACCATCGTCCGCAACTGAAAAATCACGAAAAAAACGTAAAACAAAAAACACCGCCCGCTCGTATCAATTTTTTTTAGTTCCACTCCCGAGTGCCACTTAAATTAAATTTTAGCGGCCTTATTTTCATTGAGGATTGTTTAACAGTCAACATTGTGAAGTTAGGCCTTAGGGCCTTAGGGCTTCGGGCAGATGACCAGGAGTGGTTAACGCTCGTTAAACCCTTTGAAACCCTTTGATTGTGAAGTTACAGAATCGATTGGCTTTAAACGGTATTTGAACTTTAAAAACAATCCAAAATACCTTTGCAACATGTCTAACGAATTCAGCTGCAAAAAGAGCCCAATACCTAAAATTCTGAGGGAATTCGCTGAAATTTCTCACGTTCTCATTTTACGGGCGAGTGGGCTCGATGACAATTTTTACATTCACATTCCTCAGGCTCAGATTCAGATTTTGACTTCTATGAGTGCTGAGATTCAGATTTAGACTTCTGCAAGTGCTAAGATTCAGTTTAGACTTCTGCGAGTGTTGAAATGCAAGACTTAGCGAGGAAAATCTAGTTCCAATACCAACTGTATTTCTGACCTCTACTAGAACGAGCGTTGGTTATGATTCCTGATGGTCTCAAATGAA
>JAHWFP010116431.1:0-20962 GCA_023313725.1 Lithobius niger | reverse complement strand
AAGTAGGCTTTGATACCTTCTGCTTTTTCTGTAGTGGTTTCATTAAGACGAAGTAGGCTTTGATACCTTCTGCTTTTCTTTAGTGGTTTCATTAAGGCGAAGTAGGCTTTGATGCCTTCTGCTTGTTCTGTAGTGGTTTTATTAAGACGAAGTAGGCTTTGATGCCTTCTGCTTTTTCTGCAGTGATTTAATTAAGGCAAAGTAGGCCTTGATGCCTTCTGCTTGTAAAGTTTTTCGAATCTGAAAAGATGCTGCAGTAAGTATAGGAGTGAAGTTTTGGTTGGAGTTTCTAGACTGTCTTGAATGGGATTTGGGCACTGTTTGACATAGATTTGGTAGATATCGTTCATTTTTTGTACGTCTTTGGTATTCTATCAAGTTGAATGTTGGCATCTTCTTTTTCGGTGGTGTGTGAAATGTTTATTTCGGTTTCGTTCCTGATTAGTTCATTTTCTTTGACAGAGGATGAAATGATTCTTTTGATTTCGTTCCTGATCAGTTTTATATTCAAATTAGTTTAATTTGGTCTAATTTGTTCAAATGATTAAGAAAAATGGGAAATGTGTAGGAGGAGAAGCTTGGAAGTGGTGGAAGTGTACAGAAGCCCGGTTGCGACTAGGCAGTCGCTTCCCCGCCTGTTTTTATTTTTGGTATGAAAAACTTTCCATGACATCCAGTAAAGTCTGTAATGAAAACAAGTTTAGTCATTTCCAAAAAATCACTAGTTTTCGTCATTTTGCAACTTAAATTTAAGTCATCCAAAGTTGTTCGTTGTTGAGTTTACACTTTGCACTGAGGCTGGAAATAAAAGTGAAACCTCGTATCAAAATATTGAAGGAAAAACCAGAAAGGTGTTTTGTACAAGGTGATAATACCAAGGCAGCTGGTGTTGTTTTGACCCAATGTGTCAAGATCCTCTCAAATTGGAGCATATCTGCAATTATTCATTGAATTTCATGTCTTCATCTAATGGTCAAATTTCAACTCGAAGGAAAAATTACCGAAAAAAGAGTGTGCCACAAATAAAAACAAATGGGTACACAACTAGGACTTGCCATAGCTCAAATGAAATTGCGTAAAGCAGAACGACCATATTGCATCGTCAGAGGCGGACTGGAGGCTCAAGAGGCCAGTCGGGAAGGTGACGGCCAGAGGTCACTTCTTTTCAAATTAGTAGGGCAAAGCCAAGGACGTAACGAAGTTCATTTGGTTGGGGCGGGGGGAAGGGGGGGTGGTAGAGAGGTTAAATTTGTCGAATCACCCACCAGCCAGGGGGTCTGGGAGAGTGCTGTGAGCTCCCCCAGCGGGGTCCGGGGCAGAGCCCCGGAAGCTGACGGATTTTTTAGGTATTCTACGGCTTTTCCTGGCTTCAAATAACACATATTAGACATTGCTTAGGGCATCACACAAATAAAAGACTTTATGTACAGTTTAGGGAAAGACTTTTTTTTTTTAAATCTCTTCCCATGCCCTACATTTATTTTTGGTGGCTTTAGAAGAATGCTGGATCCCAGGTGTATATACAAACACTCGGTACTAATTTTTTATTTTTATTATGAAAAACAAGTGATTTAATCCTAGTGATTAATACGTCCTAGTTTTGGTTCAGTGTTATGTGTTATCACACTGCAGGTAGCATATTTTGGTGTTTCGTGGGGTGGGGACTTGTCAACATCAGTGTTTGATGCAAATAATAAAGAGCGGAACCAGAACAAAGTTTGGGGAGGGGGGACCCGTCAAGTGATTTAAAAAAATTTTTTTGATAAAATTTTCTTTTAGTTTAGCTACATTTTTTTCGAACAATCGGCAATTTTTGCGGGTTAACATGGAGGGGGCCACACCTAAGCCTAGTTAAGGACACGAACTTATTAGAATTAAAACAAAAGAAAAAATTGAAAATTTAAGTCCTTCAGCGAAAATGGTCATGGCGTAAGGTGCAAGACCAGGCTTCAGCATTTGTTAGAATTCGGCCATGTGACTCACAGTATTTTTGCTGAGATGCTTTATTTCTCATTTTAACCAACTGTGGGAAACACACATAACGATAATCCGATATAGATCATTCTCAATGGGCTTGCACTGCAACTTACAGAAGTAAGGAGTAGGAAAAATTCAGGGCTTACCTTCCTACGCTTAGATAGTCTAAGTGTCAGTCATATAGCTAACTGCAGAAGTTTTAGTTTTACCACCGAAATCCAGGTTTTTTTGACCGGGCGCAGAACGGACTTAACCAAACCAAATAGTTTCCAACCCTCCTGACGTTCGTTATTTAAAAACAAGTTTGGCGGTTTTCGTCGTTTTAAAGCAATTTGAAGATTACTCATCGGTTCGCTCATATCCGTGACAGAAGAAACGTCAACTTCACTTTCTCTTTCTCTTATAACCGCCATGGCTAATAGTAACCAAAGGATCCGTGTGTTAATGTCATGTCAGTTAAAGGCACATAAATCCCTCCGTTCTGGCCGCTTTACTCTGCGTCACCTACGCTAAAATATAGTTCAAACGACCGCAGTGCGCATTGCTATACGACACTAGTCATACTCATTTCGGGGCCGCTGCAACGTGACACATCGTACGACCAAGTCGCAAACTTGAGCGAAGGATTAATTATCCTTCCACCAGGGCCGCGGCTTGCCAGCGATGTGGCGGGAGTTATATACCGCTCGGACCGAGCCGTTTAAAACAAGCCTAATAACATTCACGCGCCACTACTGACATCTGCATCGTACCCTTAGACCAGCAAATGAAAGGTAAATTAGTTTATATAAAACTATTTCCGGTAATGTATCGAGTGAAACTGTTAAAATACACCGGAGGGAGTTGTGTGCCTTTAATGAAATCACTCCAGAGAGAATGCGTACGTACATTTTGTAACTTCCTGAGGAGCGGCTTCCGTGCAATACGTAGGCGCAGCTGCTCTTTCATTCATTAATCGCGAGAAACTAGTTAAGTGCGGCCTTCTGTGGTTGAAACGCGAAATTTCGGAGTCGTACTTGGCGGACAAAAAAGGCTTTTACACAACTAACGTTGCTTGCAAACTGTGAATAGTTAATTTAGTAAGTACAGCCGAAAGGTGTGCAACTTAGCAAGAATAAAGAAAGAGCAACCGTGTATTACAAAAAAAAAAAAAAAATTAAATAATACACTGAATTTCCTTTTTAACTTATATATTTCCGTTGAGAGGTCACTAGAGCGAGAGGCCAGTCGGGAATTCCCGACCCCCCGACCTTGCCAGTCCGCCTCTGTGCATCGTTACATCTGCAACAAACAGGTTTGTGTTGCAATACGAGTTTACACTGCAACACAGTTTATCACTCGTAAATGTGTTGCTATTGTATCCTTAAAAATACATTTCTCCCAGCCGCATTTTTCTCGATCCTCCACATCAATTCTGGCCTCAAAGTTTTATTTACTTACCTTTAGTCAATCCCTAGCTATAAATCCGTTTTAAAATGTGGCGTCTAGGATTTTCTGTTGAGTATTGGTGAGTTTATTTAGGCGCACTTATACGATCCTTTGCGCGCTTAAAATAATCATGACGTTTCATCTCTGTGTGTGCATGTTCTGATCTATATATACACAAGATTCCGCAATGCAGTCATCTGCAGCGCAGCAGCAAACAGGAAATACGATTTCCAATAGATTGACGAAGCAAAATTATAAGACACTTAGCCTAGAAAATTACAAATTGTGATGTTAAGATACGAGAATCATTCCGGTTTGTGACGACACAATCTTTAACTTGATGCTGCTTCGTGTACTATTCCCAAAGCCAACTGAGATAGTAGCTACGTTCCTCGCTGCGAGGAATGCAGCTACTAACCCAGCCGACCTTTGTGCTGGTAAATGCGCGGATGGCGATCTGCACGTGGCTGTTATAAGGCAGGCGGAACGTTATAAGGCAGGCCGGGTGTTCCTTTAAATATTTTGGGGGTGAAATAAGCTTTTCTATCTTGTAATTCCCCAGTTTCTAAAGTTGAACGGATCCAATTGTGGCGAACATTTTAAAGGTACATTCTTCCCGGTTTGCGTTCATGTACGGCTCAGTTTTGCAACATTACTTCAGACTTGTATAAATCTTGCAAAGACATTCATTTTCCGGTATTTCCCCTCGTGAGAAACAGGTTTGCTACATTCACGCTAACCTATGTAAACGTTGTAAAAGCTTATTCGCGCAGGATGCTCGAATATAGTGAGAAGGTATGTCTTTTTAAGCAGTACCGTTAAACTATAAAAAATTCGAATTCAAGCGGAAACGCAATAAATCCTTCTACAAGATATTGATCTGTACCTAGTGAGTGCTATCTAGGCTGGCTCTAAGATAAGCCAGCTATAGATCACACTTACGTTTTGAGACAAACGATGAATGATCACTGATTTCTTCCACCTCCCTTGCCCAACGTTAATGTTTGTTGCCATGGCTAGGCAGGAGGTTGCGTGCTCCTTTTGCTTGCTGTTCTGGGTTCATTTATAGAACTGCTATTGTTTAACTTACTGATACAAAATACCCCCTGCAATGGGCGTGTTTGTAAACTAGAGGGAAGAGTGAGATGGATTGATTCCTCTTAGCCACGCCGCACACGTCATCAACACCGATCAGTTTAGAAACAGCTCTGCCCTACTTGTGGTTCTCAACATTAGAAAAATTAGCAATAATCGCTGCCACATCTATTTTCAGCGAGAGAAATGTTATTAAGAACATAATACAATTGCTTATTAATCTCTGTTTAAATGGATTTTGTTTCTAAATTTAGACATTTTCTATATCTCACTTCCTACAGTTTAGAAACACGACCATCTCATCGACTACTGGTAGGTGGCAGCCATGTTGGATCAGTAAGTGAGTGAGAAAAACCTGCCTCACTTGCCTCGGCAACATTTCAGTTCCGTGACGTCACGCTTACGTAAAGTGGGAGGAGTTTGGATTAGTCGCCTCGAGTTAATAAACAGTTTTCCTCACTTCCTCAGACATCCCTCTAGTTTAGAAACAGCAGGAATGCTCAGGTCATTGAAGACAACCTAACCTAACCTAACCTAACCTGAGTTAGTTATTGGCTATGGTCTCTCGTCTGGTTAGATTTGGTTTTGATCAGGGAGTCGAACGGCGATAAAATAGGTTCCAGCTTGGATTACAGTTTAGGTCTGGGTGGTGCTCTGGTTCAGTTCCGGCTATCTGAGAAAATAGAAATTTCAGTTCCGTTCAAACTGGTTTTACTGTTTTTAGTTTCTTAATTCACTGACAGGTTAACATAACATTTTGAGCAGTATAAATAAATACAGATGCAAACCTATTTAAATTGCCTTTTGGACTTATATGTCAGACTGCCTGAGCGGGGAATCGAACCGTCGACTTTGAAACCAAAGCCCGAGATCCTACCGCTGAGCCATACGGAAACGGCTCAGTATGGCTCAGCGGTAGGACCTCGGCATTTGGTTTCAAAGTCGTGGATTCGTTTCCCCGCTCAGCCAATCTGACATATAAGTCCAAAAGGTAACGTAAATAGGTTTTCAGCCGTATTCATTTAACTCTTGTTGGCTGTTGAGCAATATAGTTTAACTGTTTCTAGTATCGTATGCTTGTTGAACCACAAAATGAAATGGTATTTTTTTCCCGTTTCGGTTCCAGTTCAGGTACATGACAGAATTTAGGTTTTTGGTTCGGTTCTGGTTCGTGTAGTCATTTTTTTTCTGGCTATGCTTCATCTTCGGTTCGACTTCTGGTTTAGACTGTCGTTCTGGTGCAATAACGACTTCAACCATGCTGTAGCCGTCTAGTCCAGATTGTGCCAATAAGATCCGCAATCCTGGCGACACTTTGACTCGTTACATTACATCACTGTTTTATAGGTCTAGGTTCTTGAAACTCACTTGCCCACGTTAATGGTGGGGAAAAGGGTAAGGGAGGTAAAAGGACCTAGGTTATAACTCCTTAAAGAGGGAATGGGAGAATGAAAGAATTGTGAACTATTGCCCCTAAAGTTAACGGTGACCGGACTAAACACTGCAGGACAAAACATGGCCGGACTAAACATCGCGGACGAAACATCGCGAGGACAAAACATCGCTAGGTCAAAACAGCGTATTTTGATTATATTTTCTCATTAAAAAAAAAAAATTTTATGTAAACCATAGTACTTAATCTTAAAATCGTCATTCACCTCGGGCGTGCTACCGAACATCGCCTCACGCCACAAGACAAAAAAAAAGCTAAACGTTTTCTTAAATACAGGAATAAAAACTGTACCGTACTTAATGTGAAAAACAGGGTTTCCCAAATCAAACAAAGCACGATTAAGAAATCATGGAAAGCAAGAAAAGTACAAGAAAACAAAAAATAAAGGTGTTTAATAAGTGTAGAATAACATATGTTTCTTGAACGATTTCAGCCCATGCGATGTTTTGTCCTTGCGATGTTCTGACCTAGCGATGTTTTGTCCTCGCGATGTTTCGTCCGGCTATATTTTGTCCTGCGATGTTTAGTCCTAGAACCAAAGTTAACACTTCATCGAAACGTTGGTTGGGCGTGCTTCCCATGAATTGAGTGAACTGAGGGTTGCATTTAACTATCACAAAAAATTTATTAGCAACATTAGGGAAAATTATACCACACAACGTAGTCAGGGATGATTGGAATTGAAATTAAGGCGCGTTAAAAAAAATCGTGTTAATTATTCAAACGATTTTTCTTCTCGTATAAGTTTTCTTGAGTCTTGCCCAACACTGGGTAATGACCCAAGGCTATTAATCTTCATTAGTTCGGTTACGAAAATCACACGATGTCAGACCCACGGGTGGGTGGGCATGGAAGAAAGCTTAAATTGGGCAACACGCTCCATAGCCTCTGTCCCCGTAAACGGACGCAAGCAACCTACCACACAATTATAAAACATTAGCATCCGTATTTATTTCACTACAAAATTAGCCTACAGAAGCACGCGAATCAGCGACTTAGACTATTCCAAAATTCGAATACATGGATTAACCTCGTTTCAGAACCGCAGCCCGTTCGTTATGTGTGAAAATGTGAAACATCGTAAGGTTGAATATTTATCTCCTATCGGTTCTATGTGAACGGAAGCAATCAAAATTCATCGATTAGAAGGGCGGAGTTCTAATATTCACTCGTTACAAATGAATGTCAGCATGTCGTTTTAACGTGCTTCTGAGGTTAGGTCATCAACAAAACACTTAGTTTAGTTCACTGATGAAAGAAATTTCGAGTAACAAGTTACTACATTTAGGGACTGATAATCATATGAAATTAATGAAAGTTCCGTATTCACCCCTAGCGTTTGGACCTGAAATCGACGGAGATGGCTCTCAGCTCCCGAACATAACAACACTGACACTAACCAAAAGTTGGATTCTCACGCATAAAAAAATGTATGACCACTCGTCTGAATGAAATTCATGACTGGCCAATCCTACAATATATTTATTTATTTATTTTATTTACAAAATATTGTAACCCCTATAAAGAGCATGACCGCAATTTCAGATTGGAACAACAATTTTAAAAATAGAAGAAATATGGCACCGCCTGGTTGTACTCCGTTCTCGTCTCTGCTCTCGCCTGAATGAGATTCACGAGGTACACATCCCACTTGTAGGCACCGTTCAGTAACAACCTGAAAAACCGTCATGCTTCCAATAACGGAGTGAAAAAAGTAGGTGAGGCAGGTAAAATTTTATTTTTAATACATGTTTTAACAATAATCAAATATGGCCTATACTCAGTTTTGTTTAAATAACATTTATGAGACAAATCGTTTTTTTTCAGGCCCAAAACAAGCATTTTATGGAGCTTTGGCCCATATAAGCACTCATAAGGTCCTTACAAATGCCAAATTCGGACTTATCAGTACTGTAGGCACCCAGTACAGTGTACAAACCTTGCAAATGGTAGGCTACGGCATGCCGACAATCCTCCCATGAAGAGTGGAACTGTCCAAGGGGTCGCAACTGTACTAGAAACAATACATTCCAAACCATCGCAAGCATCATTCCATCCGGTGCTTGGTCGACGTCAATAACGCCAACATGGCACCTGCCAACTTCCGGTTCTCTTCGGAATGAGATTCACGACTGGCCAATCCTGCAATATATTTATTTACTTATTTTATTTACAAAATTATTGTTACCCCTGTAAAGAGCATGATCGCAATTTTAGATTGCAACAACAATTTTTGAAAATAGAAGAAATCCTGGCTGTACTCCGTTCTCGCCTCTGCTCTCGCCTGAACGAGATTCGTGAGATACACACATCCCACAATTCATCATTTCTGTCGTAATTGCGCGACGAAGGCAGTGCATACATTGAGCAGGTTGCCACAAATGTAAAAACGATGTATTTGGTCCGGGGCCGAGTGGCATCACGTGCAATTTTCGTGGGAGAAACATGCCACCTATAGCAAAGTGTTAGTATGGTCACAGGTTTTCAAAAATCTTTGGTGTAAATCCCGCATTTTTAGCACGGGGGGGGGGGGGGGATTATGTACCTTCCTTAAAATAGGACTAAGTAGAAAAATTAGTGAACCCCCATCATGTTTGGTATCAAATGAAAGGTGTTGGTCCACAGATTATTAATAAAGTACAACATTTGACCTTCGACCTCATTTGACCCAAATAAAGGTCAAAAAGGTAAAAAATTACAAATTTTTCCACGAACTTGACTAAATTATTAAATTTTTATGGTATCTTGTCATGTTTGGTATCAATCGAATGGTGTCGGTCCGCAGACCATTAATTAATTATAATACTTGACCTTTGACCCCATTTGACCTCAATACAGGCAAATAGAAGGTCAAAATTTTAAGTTTTTGTCCCAAATTTAACAGTACTAGTGAATATTTACTATGCAATCTTGTTTAGTATCAAATGAAAGCTGTTGAACTGGACCATTATAAATTGACCTTTGACTTCATTTGACCCACTTTACTAACGACTTTTAAACATTCACAAGGAATCACTTATCATGTTATAGGTAATGGCAAAACAGTCATTGGCTTATATATACCAGCAAAGCAATTGTAGATGCATAGAAGCGATTTGCATGATGTTCTATTACGACCAGGAGAGCTATACATCTTAATGTCAGTTTTTCAAGCAGTAGGATCTTATATTGACAACAGTTCGGTAGAGGGAGAATTATATAGTCACCAGACAGTACAAAATATATTGCAAGGAAACCACGTCAGAAGAGCTATCCAAACTCATCTAACCGTATTAGAGGTTCTCTCTTCATGTTCTGTTTGATGCATTTTCGAAAAAGTATCCATCTATCAAAGCATGCGTTGAAGATAAAGCTATTCGTTTAAATAAGGCATGTGAGGAAAGAGATGTGAAAAATTCCACTTATTTACAAAGAAGTATCCAATATTTTAAAGACAGATATGTGATTAAAGCTTTTTAAAAATTAGAAGCAGCTGATGCCACTAATCCAATCTTAGTTGCGATTTTGCAATTCATGCAGATGGTGGTTGATCTTTGGGATTTTACTAGAAGTGTGCGATCTGAGAATTGCACCTTACTATACTTAAGAAACTGGCAAAGTATTTCTTTGCCCATAACAAATGAAACTACACAAGAATCCTTGCAATTTATTTAGCTGAGATGAATGATTTAAGGGAAAATGCTCCAGAGATACTTGCTGAATTTGAAAAAGGCAATTGGAAAGTGAAAAAGACCATGGTGCCATTTTGTAGTATTGGTGGCGACCACGCATTGGAGCATATCAACCGAAGCATGAAAGTGTTGAAGATATCCTTGGTATACCATTAATCCCGGTGCATGTGCAAGATCTTTTCTTATAGCACCTGAAATGACAAGGTTGGCAAGTGAAGTACAGGACGTGGCTGTTGTAAATACGTCAAGAAATCTAAAGCCTCACGAGTTAAACGTATAGCAACTTTACAAACAATCAATGACAGCACACTGAATATCTATTTCAAGAAGTTATTAAATCCGTTTGAAGACGACACAGGACAGATGCTCAACCTTGTTACAAAGACATTAATGACAGAGGACATCAAAGTCGTTGTACTTAGACGAAATGAAGTAGGATAAAAACTTATAAGTACAGTTCGTCGAACGAAAGAGTAACCTACATCAGACTTCGGTGAATATATGGGACAAAATGTCTAACATTACTTCAAAAACTTCAAATGAGGAAAGATTGACAAGAAAGGTGAAGTGAAATTAAAAGATTCAACAAAGAAATTGAAAGAAAGTAACACATTACTGGTTTGAATGTTGGTTGTGGCACGATCTCGTCCATGAATAGATCTAATACTATCAATTGGTTCCTACAAATTTTCTGTGATCCGAAGATCGCTCTTTGCCATAGGTGGCTCGATACAGAATTGCTTAAACAAAAGTGCACTTTCGATAATTCTTGAAGAAAAGCCACAAGAAATAAGTGCGTCTGTTAGTAAAGACCTAGATAAAAAAAAAAAACTTTATAACGTTGCAATGGTAGAATTGGAATTCTTCCATAAAGAACCTCATGTTCGGACATGTGCCCAAGTTACCACTTCCCTTATGATCAGTCTGATCCTAGGGGTTTGAATAACGTCTCTGTAATGTGTGGTGCAGTGGCAACCCGGACCACTGCACTGTGACTGAGGTTGGTGCTAATGACCAAGTTGTCGACGCACCATTAAGCCTCAATCCCCCCCCCTTATGATTGCTATTAATCCAAAGTATGTAACATACCATGAAATTCATGTTGTTTTTGACGGAAATGATGTATCGAAGTCCTTGAAGATTGCAACAAGAGAAAGTCTGATGGACTTTCATTGAGGAACTGTCCGTACAGTTTTTGTCCTACGTAATTTCTTTAAGTACATCGAATTTGATGCTCTAAGTCATTACTGTCATTGTATCAAGGTTGAGTAGCCGTCCTGTGTTGACTTCAAACTGATTTAATAACTCCTTCAAATAGTTATGAAGCTTCAGTATACTATCATTGATTGTTTGTAAAGTTGCTAGATTCAACTCGTGAAGCCTTTTCTTGATGTATTTACATTAGTCATTTGTCCTGTGCTTCACTGGCGAACCTTGCCATTTCAGGTGCTATAAGAAAGACTCTTGCACATGCACTGGGATGTAAGGTTATACCACGAATACCTTCAGATACTTTAATGCTTCGGTTGATGTGCTCCAATGCGTGGTCGCCACCAATACTACAAAACGGCACCATGGTCTTGTTCACTTTCCAATTGCCAATTTTCAAATTCAGCAAGTATCTCTGGAGCATTTTCCCCTAAATCATTCATCTCAGCTAAATAAATTGCAAGGATTCTTGCGTTCTTACGCTTGTCATGGGCAGAGAAATGCTTTGCCAGTTCCTTAAGTGTAGTAAGGTGCAAATCCCAGATCGCACACTTCTAGTAAAATCCTAAAGATCAACCACCATCTGCATGAATTGCAAAAGCGCAACTGAGATTGGATTAGTGGCACCAACAGCTTCAAATTCTTAAAAAGCTTTAATCACATATTCTGTCTTTAAATATTGGACACTTCTTTGTAAATAACTGGAATGTCTTTCACATCTCTCTCCGCACATGCCTTATTTAAACGAACAGCTTTATCTTCAACGCATGCTTTGATACATGGATACTTTTTTCGAAAATGCATCAAACAGAACATGCAGAGAGAACCTCTAATACGGTTAGATGAGTTTGGACAGCTCTTCTGACGTGGTTTCCTTGCAATATTTTTTGTTCTGTCTGGTGACTCTCCCTCTACCAAACTGTTGTCAATATCACTGTTTTCAATATAAAAACCTACTGCTTGACGAACTGCCATTAAGATGTATAGCTGTCTTGGTCATAATAGAACATCTTGTAAATCGCTTCTATGCATCTACAATGACTGTTTTGCCATTACCTATATCGTGATACATGTTTCCTAGTGAATGTTTAAAAGTCGTCAGTAAAGTGGGTCAAATGAGGTCAAAGGTTAATTTATAATGGTCCACAGGTCAACAGCTTTCAGTTGATACTATACAAAATAGCATAGTAAATATTCACTACTTCTGTTAAATTTGGGACAAAAACTTAAATTTTTGACCTTCTATTTACCTGTATTAAGGTCAAATGGGGTCAAAGGTCAAATACTATAATTAATTAATGGTCTGCGGACCGACCCCATTCGTTTGATACCAAACATGACAAGATATCATAAAAATTTAATAATTTAGTCAAATTCGTGGAAAAATGTGTAATTTTTTATTTTTTTGACCTTTATTTGGGTCAAATGAGGTCGAAGGTCAAATGTTGTACTTTATTAATAATCTGTGGACCAACACCTTTCATGTGATACCAAACATGATAGGGGTTCACTAATTTTGCTACTTAGTCCTATTTTAAGGAGGGTACATAATCCCCCCCCCCCCCCACCCTACTAAAAATGCGGGGTTGACACCAAAGATTTTTTGGTTATTTGTTAAACGGTTATTTGTTTCCCTCAACTGAAAGACCAGTAATATTCGTAGATTTTTTTAATATTTTCACATGGAAGTTGGAACTTTCTACGATACAGGGTGTCCCGGAAATATACTGACAAACTTTAGGTGGTTGGGGGGGGGGGGAAGAAACAAGTTACTTTTGCTAATAAACCCATTCAGCAAATGAACTGTTACCGAGATACAGGGTGTGAATGTCTGCATTGTTAATTCCACAACGACAAAAATATTAGCGACGCTGAAACACATCAAGACACAGTTTGGTACACGTTCACAGCGGTTTTTAGGTGCTGTGCGATGGTGCAGTACTCATTTTCTAGCCACAGAAATGTTAAAATTTTATGAGAAACTACGCTCCCTACTTACTGGTTTTTAAAATCTGAGCTAACCAGATTGTACAAATCTTTGTGGTCAACAGTCATTAGAGAGTGAGTGAGTGAGTCTTACGATCAAAAAGCCTTGTCAGACAATCAGTACGTGCCTGCCGCCGCCTGCCTGACTAACGCAGAGCCGCTTTATCACTAGTACCATTGTCAGCGCCGATCGGAGTCGACAGACAGTCTGATTCTTATTTGGAATCAAATTCGGCGTGCTCTATGTACGGTGCACATACACGTAGATTTGGCTCCCCGCCGTTCTGCCACTATTCACTATTCACTTATGGATATGGTGTAACAGGCCTATACTTGTGCAATTAGACATATTAGACAAAAACCATCAAGGTTTCGCCATAGAAAGTAGTGACATCAGAGTCAAAATGGCTGCCACCAAGTTTGCGGTCCGAACCCTGATCACTCAAGCTTAACTGACAATCACCGAGGTGTCAGTTAAGATTGAGTGATCAGGGTTGGGACAGAAAACTCAGGCATAGCCAAAGTCAAATACAAATTGCTTCTACTTTCTGATATTGCCAAGGAATAAAAACAATTCTTCTTCCCTGGAATTGGAGTTCAAATTATAGTTCGGTTCATTAGAGCGAACTCTAATCTGTTTTTATTTGTGTGCTTTCACAGCTGTGAGTTCCATAAGGTTACGAGCTCTAATGCTTTTGTTTTCGAAACAGCGAATCCGTTTTGTGTTCAGACATGTCAGTTGTGTTAGGGAAGATTTATGAAGTATTCTTAAAGCACTACGAAGGTGAAATTAGGCCAAATGTGTGAAATAATGTTTTCGAAGAGTACGGAGTGAATAAAAAAAAATCACATTTTTTGGTAGGCACGATCAGCTGAATTAGAAATTCTTTCTTTAGTGACGATTTTGCACCCCAGACCGTACTAAACCTATTCAATCTTTGTCGGAACCTACTATGAAGAAAAAAGCATTTTTTTCTTTTCCCAAATAAACTAAAAATTGTTAACGTTGTCTGCGAGATAAATCCACGGGAAAAAATCCAGGTAAAAAAGCCAGAGAAAGAAAATCCATAGGAAATAAAATCCCAAGGAAAAAAAAATCCACGACAATAAAATTTGTATAATTGCCCATTTTTTTTTAGCTTATTATTATTATTTAACGTTAGTTGATCCTGTACTTTGTCGTTATGTTATGAAACCAAAATTAAATTAACTAAGCAAAAAACGGCTTCGGCGTTTAGAAAAAAACAAAAACATTAGAGCTCGTATCCCCACACTCACAGCCTTGAAGGTACACGAATAAAAACGGATTAGAGGTCATTCGTTTCGTCAAAACGAACTATAATTTGAACTATAATTTGTGTTCATTTTGTGTATGCATTTTTATCTTTCAATAAAAACGGATTAGAGTTCATTCGTTGTGTAAAGCAACGAACTATAATTTGAACTATAATTTGTGTTCATTTTATGTATGCATTTTTATCTTTCAATTGTGTAGTTTTCTGCTGTTTATGGCGTCTATTTTCTGTGTGTTTGTGGGTTTACGTTTTGCGAATTGGAGTTCAAATTATAGTTTGTTGCGTTCGAGTGAATTCTAATCCGTTTTTATTCATGTACCTTCAGAGCTGTGAGTATGGGGATACGAGCTCTAATGTCTTTTTTTCTAAACGGCGAAGCCGTTTTTTGCTCAATTAATTTGTTGGCTTTTTTCGCTTCCATTTTATATGTGTCCACTGTCCACTGATTTTTGTTTTCGAAAAAACGGAACATTAGAAATGGATACTTATGTTTATGTTCCGCCGAAGGTTTGTCCCATGATTATTATTTTATGGCAACACATTAGCTTATTTCTGGATTTAGAATGCTTCATCTCGATGAGTAGTTGATTCTGGATTGTTTCAGTATCGTGGCAACAATCACGGAAACAATTCAACTGGCTTCCCGAAGCCCGCATTGAAAAAGTAAATAAGTCACTTAGTCATGTCGGCCGCCCAATTTTGAGGCAGGCCTCAAAATTTAAGACTTCGCACCCTACGGTTTAAAACTTGAATATTTAAGGAAAAATCAAGACCATTTAATTTTGGTTCTCCACAACGAGCCACTAACTCAAACAACGACAATGTTCAATGTTCATCAATTATTTATTGGGGCCTCTGCCCATGGCCACGCGCCCACCTTACATACTAAATAATACATCCGTAGAACTTATCTACATCACAACCACCGCTAACCTCCGTAATACTGCAACCACTGCACATCACGCCAATGTTAGTTTCCCGGGACCCAACCATCGTTGCATCTTGTTCGAGTGTGCTTTAATCCGACATTGTGCGCCTCGCCTATTGTTACCCTATTGTTACATGTTGCAGCATTGCAACATTTTGACATTGTTAGCCGCTCCACCGCCACCGCCGCCTCCTCCTCCTCATGTCCAATTTTATGAAATTCTCGTGCGCCAACGAACTCTAATAAGCACTGCCTGCCAATATTCTGAAGAAAGAAATCCGCGCAAAGAGCGCCCCTCTACAGTTCGGACTGCGTACTGTCTGACTTTCCTTCTTCTGTGGAGATGGGCCTCACTGCCAGAGCCAAGAAACTCACTGGGCACAATATTGTACAGCTGCTATTTCAGCACAAATCGCCACTATGTGCCTTGTGTTTGCTGATGAAAATTAAACTGTACCGTTTTGTGCCCAGTAAGTTTCTTGGCTTTGTCAGTGAGCCCCCCCCCCCCATCTCCATAATTGTTTACTGCTCTCACTTCTTATTTCAAATTAATTTCTGTGAGCCTTAAGTCAGCCGAAGCAACTTAATGCTCATGTGGCTGAACAGGCTCAATTTTGAACATTACCACACTTTTTTTTAGAGAAGAAATATCTGGTAAAGAGGGGGGGGGGGGGAGCCAACCCGGGGATTTGAACCGGAAAACCTTCGCTCATCGTGTAGTGGCCGAAAGATTGACCAGAATTGGCCAGATTAGTTCCCATAGCCGCTGAAGGAGCATGGTAGCCTCTCACGCTACCCTGGCCGGCAGTCCTGGTGGGGACTTTGCCAAGGTCCCCTTTCCAGGGGTTCAACCAGATCCACAAACCTCCAGCAGCCAGGCTGAGCTCTCTCACCGCTCAGCCATGATGACCACGATGATCCTTGGATACCGTTTTTTTTTTCATTCTTTGTATATTCTGGCAGTGGGGTGTTTGGCAACTTTGGTTTGTGAGGCTTTAAACCATGCGCAATGGCTGTTTGCCGTGACGTCACCATGAGTTAGCCAATGACGAACGAGAACAGCGGCTGTTTGGCCGTCTGATTGGACTAGCACAGTCACGTGATATGCACGCCACAGCAAACAGCCATGGCGTGTGGTATAGGAAGTTTATTGTTCCTGCGCAAAGCGCGGTCCCCCCCCCCCCACAGTTCAGACTGTGCACTGTCAGAGGTACCAGAGTTTACCCACCTATTCCTTCATTGGAAGGGAAGCCTGCGATCTTCCCAGGCGATCTGGCATTTACGCTAGCCACGGCCGCTCTGGTGAACTCCCGTTTCGCCAAATCCCGTTTCGCCAAAAAATAAGCAGAATAACAGTTTTGCCCTCAGGGGCCAGTCCTGTTTCGCCAAATCCCGTTTCGCCAAAACGAATTTGACATAATTTTACGTACACGAAATTTAATACCTTATTTTTATGTAATGGGGCTTTAAAAGGCAAACATTTAACAGAGACAAGCAGTGGTAGAATACGCTAAGTCCAGTTGATTTATTAGCGTTTTGAAAACTGGCAATATAGACGGAAAAATGTGCGCTTTAAATATAATTGTTTAGAATGTTTGGGCGTCACTACGTCAATGCCAAGGTTCTCTTTTAAGAATAGTTAGTTATAAACGTGATGGTTAGTGATGGTTAACCTTTCCACACGGGAATTCATTTCTTGCAGAATCCCGTTTCTCAGAATCAAAATATTCTTCAAAAATGTAACATTGCAAAAGTTAAAACGGCACGCCTAATTGTTAGTAATTTTTGATTAGTTGTGTTTTTTGATGTTATGTGTTTAGCCGCAGCGAGCGCGGTTGCGCGAGCGAGGCACGTAATTTGAAACAAATTATTTTGCAAAATGGGATTCTGAAAACGGGTGTTTATCTATAAATGTCTGACCATTATCAAGTTATAAATGTTCGTGTTTAAACGTTTTAAATGTTACGTGTGGCTAAAATTTCGTGAACGATATTTGGCGAAACGGGATTTGGCGAAACGGGACTGGCCCCTGAGGGAAAAGCTGTTAATCTACTTTCTTTTTGGCGAAACGGGATTTGGCGAAACGAGATTTGGCGAAACGGGACGTAACCGCCGCTCTAGCCAAGTAACGGCACGTAAGAAAAGATTGGGATAGGGAGGGAAGAAGGTTAAGAACGACCAAAAGCACCAGGCTGCATGAGAGGTTCGTGTGGTCAGAGAGTTTCGTAGCATTAAAGACGCAGTATGGAATCACCTGGCATTAAAAAAAAAGGCTACAAAAAATAAGAAAGTAATATTAAAAATGTGTTTGATTTTTATTCCGTGGATTTAAATTATTCCTTTGGATTTTTTCTTTGGATTTTATATTTCCTCTGGATTTTCTTTCTCTGGATTTTTTTCCCTGGATTTTGCTCCGTGTTTTTTTTTTATACCTTGATTCGACGTATTACCAAGAATTTACTGTGTTGGGGAAGAGAATTTGTAACTCTAAAAAGTCCCTATTGAAACGTATTACCATTCAATCCTATTAATTCCGTTCGAGTTTTCAGAGGGCGCCACGCGTTCCAGCTGGTAATTTTTGCTCATTTTTCAGCCCAAATCTAAAGTAAAGTAAATTACAACTAAGCTAAGCTAAATAATAATTAAATACAAGATAGTTTCGTTTAGTTTATTTTAATTTTAGGCTGAAAACTGAGTAGAAATTTCCACGTAAAACTCATGGAATGAATCTAAGACGCTTCAATAAGGGTCTCAGTCACAAATTCTCCTCCGCAACCCTGTGAATTCTTGGTAGCACTAATGATGAAGTACGGAATCACCGGACATTAAAAAAAAAAAAAAGCTGCAAAATATAAGCAAACAATTTTTTTAAATGTGTTGGATATTTATTTCGTGGATTCCTAATCCTTTGGACTTTTTTTCTTTGGATTTTATTTCCTCTGGGTTTTATTTATCAGGATAATTTTTTTTCAGGATTTTCTTTCGTGTATTTTTTTTTTATTTTCTTCGGCTCGTATTACCAGTATTTCAGAACGGTAGCACTCACGGCCCACCGAGAGGGTAGAGGCAACTTTTGTAAAAGGGTATCCTAAGGTTTTTTTCCCTGGGGGCCTTTCTTTTTTTTGGCTCGTCAGTCTTTTTTTTTACCCTTTTTTTAAGCTTGTCTCTCTTTTTGACCCTTTTATGCCCTTTTCCTGGCCTTCATTTTGCCTTGTTTAGGCCTCTAGGCCCTTTCTCTGGCTGCAGCGCCAGTATTTATGGGTTCAGAAAACCAAAATAAGGCATATTTTATTTTTACAAAAAATGGCAAAAAGGGCACTTTTACGAAAAGAAAGGGGCAATGTCCCCCCCCCCCTCCCTCCCCTCCCTTCCTGTACCCGCCACTGTTCCAGAAGTAGTAGCTGTACGGTTTACTCCTTCACAAAGTCCTCTTTAAGTTCAGTTCAGTTGGTTCCATTCGTTTGTTCGGCATGTCAATTCAGAGCAGCATACTGAATAATTTTCCCAACCAGGTGTTGATGTCATCAGTAGGGGAATTGCACATTGCCAATTGTTGACGTCACGTGCGGCCGGTCTTCAGCAAGTGGCTTATTGATCGCGAAAGTGGTTGCAGGGTTTTCCGCCAGGCTGAGACGCGTCTCGTGCCGCCGCGTTGTTGTGGGGGCGGGTACGACAGACGCTGCTACATTAGGGCCCAAGCACAGTCTACAGCGTGCATGCATGTCGCTCTGTTAAGGACCCACTCGCCATTCCGCCTTCCATCAACCATGCCGTGAACCCGACATACTCGGTAAGTGGGCAACCTTCTCTCCTTGTTTCAGGATAACGTGTTCCACAATTATTGGCGCCCGATCTCACAATTGCAATGGGAAATTGTGTTAGCAAATTTGATTAAACGCCATGCTTGAAGGTTGCGTCACAGACGGATTTTGAGCATTCCTCTAGAGACTGTTACTGTATGGACTATGCGTCGTATACATTTGTATTGTTTTGGTCTGCGATAGTGTTTAAACTTTTACAATTTACGGGTAATGGATTTTAGCAGTCGCCAAATACGGAATTACCAGTAACACTAATTGTGCTAAACATCAGTTTATTAGCTCATTTGTTTGTAAATGTTGTAAAATTTGTAAATTCGTGCATGAATTCAATTGAAGATAACAGTTTTTGGAAATTTGTACTTAATATAGAAACGCGCTTTATTTCATCAGGTTGTTATGACTGTTTTTTTCAGAAATTCTGAATGATGCTGCTTTTATGATTCCTATCTATAAGCACGCAAAAGTAAAAGCCACGTGGTCACGTGGTCATTTCAGTTTCAACAGAAGACGTAGTTCGCTTTCAACGTCTTTCTGTTCACAACTTTATAGAAAAATAGTCGTATATTTCAACAACAACATGCAATACTTCTATAAAATTTAATTCAGCCAGTGTTTTGGGCACAGCCTCTAAATTTAGCAAAAAAAATGGGAAGCTTCACTCACAAGCTAAGTTCGATCTAAATCCATTATACTATTAATTTTCAATTGGTTTTCGTAACTTATGCATTGTGAGTTTGTTTTTTTTATTAAAAATTTGTTGGAAGAAAAATAATGGTTTAAATTTCTGTAGCGCGAAACGAAAACGTAACCTGGATCTTTTTAAACTATTCACAAATGTAGTTGCAGTTGTCATGTAACCAAACTTTAAGAACTATCGAAACAAAAAAATGAACTAGTTTGAAGGTGTTTGAACTCAGTCGAAGCTAAAACAGGAAAGGAACACGAGTAAGCTTCCTTGTAAGGTTACAGAGACCTCAGTGTTGCTGTAGTGTTTAGTCCACGTGAAACATTTGTGCTGTATTAAAGTGTTTCACAGAAAAAAACGGAAAAAAAACGACAGAACAACCTTTTCTCTTTCGGCTTTTTCCTCTTCAGCTTTTGTTCCGGTTTTTTTTCCCATGCATGTTGATATTTATATTTTACAGTTTTTACATTTAAAAACTGTAGATAAGCTAATGATGGTTGTCTATGTGTATCGCATTACTGCTTGCTAAATGGCATCGCTGAAAAAAATGTAAAAAAAAAATTATAATTATGAATAGGGTGGTAAACGGAAAGGAGACGATTTGGCAAAATTCTGAACATTTTTACGCAAAAAAAAATGACGTAGTGCGCGTGTGAGGTGTGCGTGACTATGTGTATATGTGACCTTCGTTATTTCCAAGTTAATTTTCCTTTAAATTTTTACATGAGAGTTCGGCTACAGTTTAATCTACACTGAACTAAAAACTGATGCAATAAAAAATTGATTTACCGTTTCTTCCACTTTTTTAATGAGCGTTTTTTTTTATGCGGGCTATACAATGGTTTTAGTTTTATTTACCTGTCTAATGGTTGATACAGCACTAAGGTTTCACGTGGACTAAACAATGCAGCAACATTGCGATATCTGGAAAGCTTATTCGTGTTCCTTACCTGTTTTGGCTGCGGTTCTGTTAAACCTCATCTTAAACATTTCACGAGCTGTCAATTGGCGTGGATTTGTTTTACATGCACTAAACAGTACAGCAACATTGCGATATTTGGAAAGCTTATTCGTGTTCCTTACCTGTTTTGGCTGCGGTTCTGTTAAACCTTATCTTAAACATTTCACGAGCTGTCAATTGGCGTGGATTTGTTTTACATGCACTAAACAGTACAGCAACATTGCGATATTTGGAAAGCTTATTCATGTTCCTTACCTGTTTTGGCTGCGGTTCTGTTAAACCTTACCTTAAACATTAAAAGAGCTGTCAATTGGCGTGGATTTGTTTTACATGTAGTAAACCCTACAGCAACATTGCGATATTTAGAAAGCTTATTCGTGTTCCTTACCTGTTTTGGCTGCGGTTTTGTTAAACCTTACCTTAGACATCAAACGAGCTGGCAGTTGGCGTGGA